>CM068304.1:9433218-9693340 GCA_034768395.1 Linum lewisii
TTGTGAAAATATCATTAGAGATTAGAAAAAAAAAAACTAGTATACTTAGACAACAAAAGTTATTAACTAAACTAGGCTTCAAATAACTAACTAGGTCAAAATTGACTAAACTAGGCTCCAAAAGTCGTTAGCAATCCCATCATCATTCACTATTGCATCATTAATTAATACATAGCTTCGTCAAACAACCTCGAGAGCATCAACATCAACCTTTGAATCTAATTTCAAGTTAAAACTCAAAAGAATTAACATAGCATTATTTTCAAGTTAAAAGTTTTTTGAGAAAAAAAGTAAATGATCCAAATGAAAATTGTATCGAGATGTTAGACATATATTTTAAGCTCATCATGGACCCAAGTCCTCGTACACATCATGGACTACAGTACTGTAGTGCAATGAAGTCTACTATGATATGGATCCAACAACCTACCACCAACACTAAAAGAAGATTCACATGCCACCGAAGTTACTGGACAACTAGTAAATCTCTTGCAGTTGCTTGCAACGATTGGAAACTTCACCCCATTCATTTTCCACCACACGAGAATGTCGAAATTTGGTGACTGTGGAATGACATCCTTATTCAAATAATTTTCCAATTCATATTGATAAGAAAATGTTTTTTTACCTCTTCCTTCGAATTACATATAATTCAAATTCAAGATCATCATCATTGGAGTTGTCAATAGCTTCATTAGAGGGGTGCTAATCTTTGAGATAATTTTTTTACTGATATTTCTTAATCAGCTCAGACAACACATCATTGATCTTCTCATGACAAATATGGTTTGAGTTATTAGCTAGTCAATGTCCCCCCAAAAAAAATCAACCATTTCTAGCTTACAATGAAGATCCAAGGCAACAGCTACGACCAAAACCTCTTTTCCATTTTATTAACCCTCAGCTTTGGATCAGTAAGCCATTCATAGAGCTTGCCTTTCAACTTACAAATCTTGGGGAAAAAGAGGTTGGGAGTAAAAAAGGGATCAAGTTAGAATCAATAATGGACAATGCAAAGATTCAACTGAAGATAAGATTATTGATAAGGAGCTGATGTCGCGATTAGGGATTTTGGCATTCTTCGATTTTTCACACAGAGGCTAGGATAAGGCACCGTGGCAGTGTATATTTCAGTAATTGAATTGGGCTTAAGTTAGAACACTCTGGCCCAAAGTATTTACTCAAACAGCCAGTATAGTATTCCACTCGTCCTCTTTAACCTGCAGCCTTGTTACTTTGTTAAGCAGCTTCAATGGAGAATGCAGTTAGCTGTTAAACAAGTAGAAACACAGACACGATTTTAACGTGGTTCAACACTAGCGATATGCTAGGTTTACATCCACGTCTCGAGACAAGCTCGAGAGAGTCACTAGATTAATTCGAACACCAAAGCTCTAAACCAGAGCCTTGTAATACACCGCCTGAAGTGTTCACATACTCAGGACTTTTGCTTCCACTCAAACCTTACAGAAACTACTCTTCTGTAAGTGACAACTCTTTCAGCTTTTCTCAACCTATAGAATAGCTCCCCGAAAGATAATGTCTTCATTCCATGGCAATCTTCTTATAGTTGTATGTTACAGTCTTCAAGCCATTCGACCGTTGACATCAATTTGCTACCTTTCCTTAATCAGCTCATGTTGAGTGATCTGCTCCTGCAATTGCTATCTTTCCATCTTTTCCTTGCACGATTATCTGCTCTGCAAATACACTTACCTTTCATAGAAATGAACATGATTAATAAATAAGTCAAGGGTGCAGTTTTCATCCTTTTATTTTTATAAGGTTTCAGTTTGGTCAACAGCAAAATTTCAATATGAAAACTTCTTATTTCAACGGGGAGTAGGGTAACTTGATCTAGAGAACAATTTTGAATGTCACAAAAAATCTTCAATTTCCCACAATTACTACAACAAATTCCCAATGCGACTCACTTAGGTAGGAAGTGTAATTAGAGTTTCGTTGTCTAAGCCTATAAAAAACATCCTTGTATGGTGAGGCAACATATAACATTACGTAGGTGGAGTTTCACCTCGTCGAACAATCATCCACTAGGCTTTTCTGACATGAAAGCCGAAGTTGTTTCGCAGCTTCTTGAAAAAGCTACAATCTTTTAGGAATTGTTCTCCAGTATATATTATCTCCAATATTCTCAATTCTACCATTCAACACATCCAACTCATCATTTACAATTAGATTGAGAATGTGGGTTGTACACCGCTTGTGAGTAGAGCACCATCTTTTATCAAGTAAGAAGGCACCATCTTTTTTCAAGTAAGAAGACACCAACTTTGTCTTGATAATGTTCATCATCCTGTCATTTTTTAGGATGTCGAAGGCTGCTCCGATACCAAACATGTAACGGTCGCTGAGTCGACTCCGGTGATGGTACAGATAGAAGTGAGAAAGTTGGTGAGAAGGGAAGAGAATGAGAGAATCAGAAAGGAGGAGGAAGACAAATTGTCATAATTGTTCATATGTTTTATTCCTCTGCTAATGCCCAGCTGCTGGGATCCAAAGTGTGAGTAGGTCATTGGCTTTGTAGGGAAATATAGATGAGTGCAAAATATTCAAAATAGTGTCATTTTAGTCTTCCAGTTCTGGTAGAGATCTTGTCACCAATTAGGGTTGGGAGACCCGACCCGGTCAAATCGGGCTTCAGGTAGCCCGAAAGTTGGTCAAAATTATCACGGGTCGGGCAGTGTAAATGGGTTAGAACCGGACTTCGGGTTTTCCGGATAAAGTCAGACCCGAACTCGGCCCGGCCCGTAACACAATTAAAATATTTTCAATTATTGTTAATGTGTTTTGGCCCAGTACACATATTCCTCTCAAAACCTAGCTCTCTCCTCCAAACTCCAATTTCTGCCGCCTCCAAAGCTCCATTCTTCTTCTTCTTCTCAAACATCAATCTTCCTCCTCGTTTAATTAATTTGCAGGACAACGGATTTGTATAGGAGTCAGAGATTGGACAAGATCGGCGGATTTGTATAGGGCTTGAGTGTAGATCGGCGGATTTGTATAGGGCTACTGTGTAGATCGATGGTTTGACTCTATCATCACTACAAATATATTGATTTTTAGCTACTGCAAAATTACAACAGCATGAAAATGCAGTAGCAAATAGTTAGTATTTGCTACGACAATCACTATTTCATGTAGTAATTTGCAGTAGCAAATAGTATTTGACACACCACTATTTGCGACGGGGATGCTAAGTATAGCAAATAGTGGTGTGGTATATAGTATTTGCTACTGCAAATTACTACATGAAATAATGATTGGCATAACAAATACTAACTATTTGCTACTGCATTTTCATGCCGTTGTAATTTTGTAGTAGCTAAAGGTAAACTTTTTTGTAATGCATCCTTCTCAAATCCAGATCGACAGATTTGTGCAGATCGAATTTAATGGCAGGGGTCGTTTTCCGCGTGGAAATGAATTACAATGGAATTAAAATCCGGAAGGGATTCGATTGCTGGGGTTCCTTCCAGATTTTAATTCCTTGTTTTCCACAATACCATAACCATATGGATTTCAAATAAAGGACCACCTAGCATTACTGAACTAACCTTCTTATCAATCCGAACAACCTCTACATTCTTTCTACATCTCATTTATGCCATTATCTACACAAAATACTAAAAATATTCGAGCTCACCATTATTATTGATAGGCCTAAGTTGAATCCGCCCTCGAACATGGTCAGGGCGGTCGAGTATCTCCAGGGCGGTCCTCTGTCCGCCTCAGCCAAAGGATCACCTGTCATAGCTACAGTTGGCCACCGCCCATTACTGTTGACGGTGACTCGCTGCGGCCCACCCAGAGCAGGACACGTGGACCCTGCCAGACCAATGGGACCTATAAATAACAGGGTCCCCCATTCAGAAGAGGGACAGACTTGGGACCATACGCCTGATACTACAAGCTTTCACGCTGTACGCTAAAGGCTATCGGTTCCGCCCACACAAAAGGGCACTCGCCCGGTACTCCTCTGTAACCCATTCTCCCTACATTATCCACATACTTGTCACCTTGCGTGTACTAACCCCTTGCACATCCACCCTGCAAGGTACCATCCGCCGAGACACTCCGAGGACGGATTCATTGCCTCAACCTCCAAAGAACCACAGTATTGATCCACCGGTCCAACTGGGCGGATCAATTGGCGCGCCAGGTAGGGGGAGCTAAACGTTTTGTTCCCAAAAGAAAACAACATGCAGAATTTGGAGGAAAATCCCACGAGTGGTATCCCCACGGATATGCTCGTCACCCCGGCCAAACAAGTCGTATCGGCGGGTGTCCCCCGAGACCCTCGTCCTTCCGTAGACCCACCCTTGGGAACGGCTACACAAACACCCCATCCAATCCGCCCTCTAGGCCTTGGATTGCTCCGAGGAGAGTCCCACGTCCCCCCTCCGTTGGAAGATAGAGTGGCGGCTGATCCCGCCGCGGGGGACCTAGCTGCACAGGTAGCCGATCTACAAAGACAAAACGCTGAAATGGCAGTGATGATGAAGTTCCTGGTGGCCAAGGCAAACCCCGGAAATCACACCGAGGGCTCATCCGGCGGACTGGCAACCGGCATGGCGGACTCGGACGAAATGTACCGACTGTTCCTCCCTCGCCACCAGTCAGGCCCAAAGCAACTCGCCATGCGGCAGCCTCTGGACAAGAATCTCCTCAGCTTTCCTCCCCCACAAGGATTCGTGCCACCAGCAATCAAGGCGTACGACGGAACTGGGGATCCCGACCAACATCTGTTAACATTCACCATTGCCATGCAGATGTTCACGGCCCCGGACGCTACCTACTGCCGTACGTTCCCTGGAACGTTAACTGGAGCTGCACTAACCTGGTATGGAGGTTTGGCAGAAGGAATCATAAAGAATTGGGAAGATTTCTGCCAACTCTTTCTCCACAAGTTCTCCAACCAAAAGGAGGCGGGACGCAATTTGTCCGCCTTCTGGAACTTGAGACAGAACCGGTCCGAGACTCTTAGGCAGTACTACGAGAAGTGGGCCAAGGCGGTCGCGGCGGTGCCCAACCTCGCACTAGACATTGTGCTCCACCACATCCAAACCACCACACTCAGCACCGAACTGGTGAAGGACTTGGTCCGGAGAAAGCCAAAAACCCACACCGAATTGGAGACATGTATCCTCCAGTGTGCTGAAGTGGAAGAGAATGTCGCCATGATACAGGACGGGTACAGGCGCTCAAGCGATCAGAACAGGGATAAAGGATACCAAGGGCGGAAAGAGAAACGCCCTGACGACAGAAGAGACAACCGCCCTCGCGGAGAGGGAAGATCGGAACAAGGGTACACCCCCCTGTCGGAATCAAGGCGAAGGCTCATGTACGTCCTCCAAGAAAAGAAAGGGGGATTGCGCTGGCCGGCCCCGTTACCCAAGGCGGCACTGAAAGGGGGAACCCAAATGAGTATTGCGAGTTTCATGGCAGAAGGGGCACGACACGGAGGATTGCCGGGAACTCCGCAGTGAGATTGAGCGAGCCATAAAGAATGGTGACCTCAAGGAATTCATCATAAGTAACCGAAGGAGAAAAGAGCGGGAACGCTCAGAATCGCCAAGGCAAGGAGGAAAGGAAAGGTTGGTGACACCCCCTCCGAAGGCGGGTAGACACACGCCCCCCAGAAAGGCGAGTGTCTTCGACAGGATAACGGATGAGGAAAGTCCGGATACCCAAAAGGAGGGCGGAAAGCCCAGATACAAGAGAACATGCAGCATGATTTTGGGAGGAGAGGAGGATACGCCCCAGAGCAGAAGGGTCGTTGGTGAATGTTCCATGGTCAGACAGTCGGAGAAAGAGCCGCCATTGACGTTCACATCGGCAGATTTGCGCGGGGGAAGTCCTAGCACCCAAGCGATGGTGATCCGTGTCATCATTGAAGACACTCTGGTAGAGCGGGTGCTAGTGGACGAGGGTAGTTCGGCGGATATACTCTCGGCCGACGCTTTCAGCAGAATGGGATTAGACCCCGCCCTACTCAAGCGTTCTAAGATCATGCTGACTGGCTTCGCGGGAAATGACGTACCTGTACTGGGCGTGATCACCTTACCCATCACGTTGGGGGACGACGATCACCAGGAAACAAAGCACATAAAATGGTACGTCACCAATTGCAATTCGGCGTATAACATGATAATGGGGCGGCCCAGTTTGGCCGCCTTCGAGGCGGTTTCCTCCACAGTCCATCAAGTCATGAAGTTCCCTACTGCAAGAGGAATCGGAGTAGCATGGGGAAACACTCCATTAGCACGAAAATGCTATAGGGTGGCTCTCAAGAAGGAAGAGGCGTGTTTCTCAGTGGATACTAGAGACGACGCGTATGTCCGCCCAGAATCCGCAGAGGCGGATACAGAAGTCCCACTGTATCCTGGTAATCCTGAGAGAATGATACGGCTGTCCGCTCATATGCCGGTCCCAGACCGAGACCGCACAGTGGCACTACTGAGAGAGTATGCTGATTTGTTCGCATGGAAACCCCAGGATATGCCTGGGCTGGACCCCGCGATCATGCAGCACCACCTAGCTGTGAGGGCAGACGCCCGCCCCGTGTCGCAAAAGAAGCGGACAGTAAATTGGACAAGAAAACAAGCGGTCCAAGAAGAAATAACAAAACTGTTGGAGGCAGGTTTCATCAGGGAAGTCCAATACCCGACGTGGCTGTCGAATGTAGTAATGGTGGGCAAGGCGGATGGAAGCTGGCGGATGTGCATAGATTTTACCAACCTCAACGACGCCTGTCCCAAGGACCCATATCCGCTGCCTAATATCGATCAACTGGTGGACGCCACAGCAAACCATGAGACGTTGTCTTTCTTGGACATGTTCTCGGGATACCACCAGATCCCTCTGGCAAAGGCGGACCAAGAAAAAACGTCATTCTCGACGCCCTTCGGCAATTACTGCTACAATGTGATGTCGTTTGGCTTAAAAAATGCCGGAGCGACGTACCAGAGGATGATTGACAGAGTTTTTCAAGATCAGTTGGGTCATCACATGGAAGCATACGTTGATGACCTGCTGGTTAAGACCAAGGCGGGCGAGGACCACCTGGGAGACCTCAGGAAGACCTTCGACACCTTGAAGGCGTTCCAACTTCGCTTGAATCCGAAGAAGTGCGTCTTTGGCGCATCCTCAGGGAAGTTTTTGGGATTCATAATCACCAGGCGGGGAATCGAGGCGAACCCCAAGAAGATAGAAGCTATTATACAGACACCACCCCCTAAGACAGTGAGAGATGTCAAAACGTTGACGGGGCGGTTAGCGGCTATGAACAGATTCATCCCAAAGTCCGCCGAAAGGCAGGCGCCATTCTTCGCCACTCTGAAAGCGGCGGCCAAGTTCTCATGGACGGAAGAGTGTTCTACGGCTTTTGAGGAACTCAAGGCATTCCTCACCACTCCGCCGACGCTAGCAGCCCCGGTTCCCGGAGATGAGCTATACCTGTACGTCGCCATCGCGGCTACAGCTGTCAGCTCAGTTCTCGTGAAGCGGATGGACAAGGAAGAACGCCCGGTCTTCTACACGAGCAAGTCGTTAGTAGATGCCGAAACCAGGTATTCTCCATTGGAGAAGTCAGCCTACGCGGTAATTATCGCCTCCAGGAAGCTGCGCCCATACTTCCATGCTCACACAATTCACGTTGTGACAAACTTACCACTCAAGGCAGCTCTCAGGTCCATGGGAGTGGCAGGGCGCATGTCCAAATGGGCGGTAGAGCTCAGTGAATATGACGTACACTTCCAACCACGGACAGCCATCAAGGCACAGGCTCTGGCTGATTTTGTGGTCGAAGGATGTGTCCGGGCGGAAGGACGCCCGGATGATTACTGGGAGCTCTACGTGGATGGAGCATCGAGCAAGAACGGAGCAGGGGCGGGTATAGTGTTAAAAAGCCCACAGGGAGTCCTACACGAAACCGCCCTCCGTTTCAACAGGCCACGAACCAACAATGCGGCGGAGTACGGGGCGCTCATTGCAGGGCTCAGAATGGCCAAAGCCATGGGAGTATCTCATCTCAAGGTTTTTTCTGACTCCGCCATTGTGGTCAACCAGCTCAGTGGGGTGTACGAGGTCCGGGAGGAAACTCTGGCCCCGTACAACGATCAAGCCAAGATCGCCCTCAAGGGTTTCGAAACAACGGAGATCCATCAGGTGGCGAGGGAAGACAACGCCCACGCTGACGCTCTCTCTAAGCTCGCTACCGCTCTCAGCTTCGAAGAGGACAGGATGATCACCGTGGAGAAAGAAAGAGAAGAGGGTGAGTGTATGGCCGTCGATGCCCAGACAAGCGTAACACCGCCCACAGCGCCACTCACGGATTGGCGTGCGCCAGTACGAACTTTTATTGAAACGGACGCCCTCCCGGCGGACCGAGCGCTGGCTACCAAGGTTCGTAGACGAGCGGCAAGATGTGTTTTGCTGGACGGCGAAATGTACCGTAAGTCCTCGGCAGGGCCATACTTGCGATGCTTAAGTGATGAGGAGGCTTCTTTCACTTTGAGAGAAATCCACCAAGGCGTTTTGCGGGATGCATATAGGCGCCAAAAGCTTGGAAAAGAATATATTATTGCAGGGGTACTATTGGCCAACAATCCGCCGAGACTCGGAAGAGTTGGTCAAGCGGTGCCACAAGTGTCAGCTATTCGCTAACACGCACCACCTGCCTTCCACCGCTCTCCAGCCAATAGTTTCGCCATGGCCGTTCGCCTTCTGGGGGATGGATTTGCTAGGACCATTCCCAGAAGCGGTAGGCAAGAGAAAGTACATCATCGTGGCGGTGGATTACTTCACCAAATGGGTGGAGGCCGAAGCTCTCGCCTCCATCACGGCATATCAGGTGCAGAAGTTCGTGTTGAAAAACATCATCACTCGCTTCAGCCTTCCTCTAGGATTTGTCTGCGATCATGGCACTCAGTTTGATTGCACGGCGTTCCTTGACTTTTGTGAAGAGTTCAAAATCATGGTTCGCTTGGCGTCGGTGGCATATCCCCAGGCGAACGGGCAGGCGGAAGCCATCAATAAGCTCATCTTGCAAGGATTGAAGAGGAGAGTGGATGCGGCTAAGGGAAAATGGGTCGATGAGTTGCCCAACATCCTATGGGCGCACAGGACTTCGTACAAAACAGCCACAGATGAAACCCCTTACACCCTGGTATATGGAACCGAAGCAGTCCTGCCCGTGGAGGTTAATCTGCCTAGCCTTAGAATTCAGCATTTCAACCAAGCGAACAATGATGCAGGCTTACATCATAATCTGGACATGTTAGAAGAACGAAGGGAGGATGCAGCTATCCGCCTGGTAGCTGAAAAGGAACAATTGGCTAGGCGATACAACGCTCATCTTCGCCCTCATCACCTGGAAGAAGGTGACTGGGTAGTTCGAAAGGTTTTTTCGGCCGGTCCCCCAACAGGGCAAACTAAACGCCAATTGGGAAGGGCCATACAAGGTACGTGAAGTGATCGGTCCAAGCACCTTTAAACTCGAACACCCTACCGGCGAACCCATACACAAGACATGGAACGCCATGCACTTGCGGAAGTACAGTGCCAATGAAGACGAGGACTAGCTCACTCTGCAGCTTTCCATCCTTGCTTTACTTTTGGGCTTGGTTCATTTTAAAGGCAACCCACTAAGGGAGTATATGTAAGGAAAGGAAGGCAGTTTCATTCAAGGATATATACGATATTATGTATCAATAAACAAGTACTCTTAAAAGCATGGCCGGGTTCGAACTCCCCTAAGAGGAACTTAACCCCTGTGCCAAGTTCGGATTCCCCAGGGTGGAATCTAGCTCATCAGCGTTCGGGTTCCCCTAGGCGGAACCCAAATCTTCGTTGAATTCAGTTTTCCCCAGGGCGGAACCCAACTCTTCGTTGAATTCAGTTTTCCCAGGGCGGATCTACTTCATCAGCGTTCGGGTTCCCCAAGGCGGAACCCAACACCTCGTTGAGTTCAGTTTTCCCCAGGGCGGAATCTAGCTCATCAGTGTTCGGGTTCCCCAAGGCGGAACCCAACGTTCCCTCCAACTTCGGGTTCCCCTAGGTGGAACCCAACTCTTCGTTGAATTCAGTTTTCCCCACGGGCGGAATCTACTTCATCAGCGTTCGGGTTCCCCAAGGCGGAACCCAACACCTCGTTGAGTTCAGTTTTCCCCAGGGCGGAATCTAGCTCATCAGTGTTCGGGTTCCCCAAGGCGGAACCCAACATTCCCTCCAACTTCGGGTTCCCAAGGCGGAACCCAACACCTCGTTGAGTTCAGTTTTCCCCAGGGCGGAACCCAACACTTCGTTGTCCAGTTTTCCCTAAGGGGAAATCTATCTCAGTAATCATGCGAATTTCACGCAAACAAAACAAAAAGAGAGAAGAAAAAGGGGATGACAATTGGATAACAATGGCATTTCATTTCTCATCCTGACATGGCGGATTGATACGTTTGTTACAAAGGACAGGGAGCCGAAAAGAAGAGCAAATTTACAAGACATGGAATTACTCGCGCCCGCCTGATGATCCCATTTTTTCCGCCCGGGACCTCTCAGCACGAGCCTTCTTCTTCAGCTCCTTGTGCCGGAGAGTCACCTCGGAGTGCGCCTCGAGCAACAGCTCCTTGCGCCGGTCCGAGGAGAGCACTTGAGAATCAGCGGACTCCTCCTTAAACTCCTGCGCCATCAACCGCCGGGACGCAGAGCGAAACATCTGCTCCTGGTTCCAGGAACAATCGATGTTCCCCCGTCGGAGTTCATGGCGGACGGCAGTGAGGGTGTTGTCAAGAGCGCCCTGCACCCGGTCGCCTAACTCCGCTTCAGCCTTCTCAGCGACCGCCTTCTCAACGTCCGCCCTCAGCGCCTGAAGGGTCTCCTCTGTCTCCTTCAAAACAAGGCCGCGGCTCTCCAGGTCCCTTGTCTTGGCCCCCAGATCTTCGGCCATGACCGCCCTGTCGGTCTCTAAGAGGACCACCTGCTCCTTCAGGGCGTCCTTATCCGCCTCCGCCTGGGACAGGGCCGCCTCCACCTCGTAGCGCTTCTGCTGCTCCGCCTGTAAGTCCAACATGTGTTCAGTGGCTTGGTTAGCGTGCGCAACACGGATCAAATCCAATTCATAAGAGGTAGTTACCAGAAGCCGGGCCGCCTCCTCGTCCATTTCCTTTTTCGCCCTGGAATACTTGGCTTTCCATTGCTGAGTGGCGGCCCGAGCTTCCCGCAGTTGGCCTTCCAGCTCCTCAGCACCTTGGGGCCGCTCGGCCCTAAGCGCATTATCCGCCGAAAGCAGTGCGCCGGCGGTTCCCAAAAGCTGCAAACACAACCAGTCAAAAAATTACTTACAAAAAATAGCAGGACAAAACTAGTGTATGACATCGCAAAGGGATCTTACCCTGGCTCCAATCGCCATTTGCTCCATCGCCATACGGCGAACCCCCTCCTCCGACCGGGGGTGGTCGATGTCCCAGTCGGCCGCCAGTTGGAGAGCGGCTCGCGTAAGAATCTCGTTGCCGCTTAGGGTGGGCTGCATCGCAGAAGGCGGGCGGAGCTGTACTCCCCAGAAGAAGCCTGGGGTTTCGAAGAGCTCTCCGACCGTTTTCTCTTCCCGGAATCTTTCTTGGCTAACGTCTTACGGCGCTTTGCCTTATCCTTCGGCGATGGCGGACTCCTGGCCGGCTCGGTTCGTTTCTCCAGGCGATCCTTATCCGCTTTCTCTTTTTCTGGGTGGGCGGTTCGTGCGCTTCGCGTTCCCTCCTGCTGATCCGCCACCGGAGTTTCAGGTTGCGGCTGAGTATCAGCAGACGCTCCCCGCATCCTGGCATTCAGCAGCGCCGCGAAGATGGAGTTCTCTGCACCAAGTCAAAACAAGCAAACATGTTAGGCATTTGAGAAAGAACAAGACTGGATACACACTAAGGGCGCCCAACTACAGAAGCACCGCTCTCAAAATTGTCCGCTCACCACCGCCGCCTAGCCAGGCCTTCAGGACGGTCCGGCCCCTCTTCTTCAGGTTGTAATTCCAGGTGTTCACCCAGTTCACAATGGCAGCATCATTCTCCTGAAGGCGGCCGGGGTTATTGAACACCTCGATGGCCCCATAAGACCATGTGGGTCGAAGGCGCTCCGCCCAGAACACATCCTCTGGCGAATCAGCTTTCACAAAGAAAAAGCTGTGCCACCACACGGAGTCCGCCTTGATGGCACCATAAACTCCGCTCCCTGAGTGCGCCATCCTCTTTGAGAAAGTAATACCATTTTGGTTAATCTTGGCTCTGTAGAGATGGCGGAATACTCGGCGCGCTGGGAGCAACATTCCTCTTCACACATGACACCTGAAACGCTGCCATGACTGCCCAGGCGTGGGGTTGGAGAGCTCCCAAGGACGCTCCTAGCAGATCCAAGACATCCAGCTCCCAAGGATCCAGAGGGAAACGGAGACCGTACATAAGCGCCTCCACCCAAACGCCCACCCATCCGGGCGGACAGTTTCCTATTGAGCAAAGGCGGGCCGGGGCAGCGTACTTGAAGCGCTGGGGCATGTCACAATCGGTCAAAACTTTCGCCAGGGCGTTCGTCTTGACATATGGAAAGTATCCCGGACCGAACACTTCCCGGCAGTCTGCGGGAGACCCCTCCCACATCTGCTCCCAAGTTCTGATCCTGTACCCATACTTCTCCACAGCCCCGGTGTCAAGATCAAAACCCCAAGACTCCTTGGTGAATCCGGCTTGCCACGACGCGAACCGGCGAACAATGTTTGAGTTGGGTTTCTTGAACCTGGCTTCTGCCTGACGGCGGAGCTGCTCCGCCGAAGGGGAAGGCAGCGGATCAGCATCCTCAGTGAAGGTGTACTCCATGTCAAAGTCGGCGTACGGGTTGAAGACTATGTCGGAATCCTCCGGATAAGGCATCTGCCCTTTGAGTTTGGGATCCGCTGCATCCGACCCTTCCTCATCAAACTTTTCTTCCCTGACAGGCTCGGGGGACAGAGGCGGACTCGAGTGACGAGACGGAGATGACGATGACGAAGATGAGGACGACGCATCCGCCCCCGTTCCTCTCCTCCCTTCATCATAACCTCCTACAACAGAAGGACAAGGGGCACAAATCAGAAGAGGAGGAGGAACGAACACCAGGGGGCGAACGGATACCGGAGCCGTGCTTGTCCCGTCCTCTTGGGACGGGCGGGCGGCAGAGCGTCGACGTTCACGCATGCCTCTCAACATACTCTCTAAAAGGTCATAATCCACGGAGGATGATGACCCACTAGACGACATCTCACACGCAAGCAGAAATGCGAAAGAAAAAAAAACAACAAATGGGCGGACACAAAAGAAATTGATTGAATGAAAGAATATTCAAAGAAACCTACTTGCTTCGGCGGAGGAAGACGACTCAGAATCAGAAGGCATCTTTGATGAATGTTTTGGAAGAAGGCGGACAAGCTCAAAGAGTTGCAAGGACAAGGCGGACAAGCTCAAGAAAATTGGTTAGGGCGGAAGCTCTCAAGGATTTAGTTGACAAGCTGAAGTGCCGAAATGAAGGGGGGAGAACCTCTATTTATACAAGTGACGTGGTTTAGCGAAACGTCGCCAAATATAATCGTGCCACGTGTCCCCCAGGCAGTGGGCGAATAGGGGCTAGTAGCCTGCACAAAGGGGGGGACGCATGCAAGTTCACCTCAAAAGAAGAGCCCCCCCCCCCCCGTTTCGGCCACCGGTAACAGCATCGGTGACAAGCTAGAACTCAAGCCCCCCATTGATGAGGGCGGTCCATCACTCCAAGGCATTCGAAGCAGTTCCATAGTATCGCCTCGAGCCTCTTACGGCCTCGAGGCCATACTGGGGGCAATTGATGGGCCCTTGAGTCGTATCCGCCCTCGTACATGATGAGGGCGGTCCATCACTCCAAGGCATTCGAAGCAGTTCCATAAGTATCGCCTCGAGCCTCTTACGGCCTCGAGGCCATACTGGGGGCAATTGATGGGCCCTTGAGTCGTATCCGCCCTCGTACATGATGAGGGCGGTCCATCACTCCAAGGCATTCGAAGCAGTTCCATAAGTATCGCCTCGAGCCTCTCGCGGCCTCAAGACCATACTGGGGGCAATTGATAGGCCTAAGTTGAATCCGCCCTCGAACATGGTCAGGCGGTCGAGTATCTCCAGGGCGGTCCTCTGTCCGCCTCAGCCAAAGGATCACCTGTCATAGCTACAGTTGGCCACCGCCCATTACTGTTGACGGTGACTCGCTGCGGCCCACCCAGAGCAGGACACGTGGACCCTGCCAGACCAATGGGACCTATAAATAACAGGGTCCCCCATTCAGAAGAGGGACAGACTTGGGACCATACGCCTGATACTACAAGCTTTCACGCTGTACGCTAAAGGCTATCGGTTCCGCCCACACAAAAGGGCACTCGCCCGGTACTCCTCTGTAACCCATTCTCCCTACATTATCCACATACTTGTCACCTTGCGTGTACTAACCCCTTGCACATCCACCCTGCAAGGTACCATCCGCCGAGACACTCCGAGGACGGATTCATTGCCTCAACCTCCAAAGAACCACAGTATTGATCCACCGGTCCAACTGGGCGGATCAATTATAAAAATATTCAAAGTTTTTTATTCGACCAAACTCAATATTCAAATAATAAACATTATTCGATCAAACATTAGTATTCAAACGATCAACAATATTCTGTGAAACTCTATTCTATCAACGGGAAAAAAAAATCAAACACACAAAACAATTATTCGTTATCGTCCTCAAACAAATTTTCGTACATACTTTGCGATTCTGGGACAATGGAGAAGAAGGATAAGGTTCAGATTCGAGGTATTAGACGGACTCGAAGAAAATAGAACAAAAAAATTTGGGGTAAGTTTGGCAAGATGGGAAAAAAATGGGTTGAGACCTTAAAATCCGCCCAACTCCTTCCAGTTTCAAAGGGAATTAAAAACCTGCCCAGGGGTGATTTGAAAGTCTGCCAGGAATTGAACTCCCCCGGATCTGGGTTATTTAAATAGACCGGAAAACATGGAATTTGGGAGGAAATGGATTTCAGCCAAATCCAGGTCCCAAAACATGTACGGAAAACGACCCCGCAGTGACGGTGATGGAGGACGCTTGACGGATCGACGAGTTTGATACGAAAGAAGAAGGGAAGGAGAAGGAGAAGGAGAAGGAGAAGAAGAAAAGTTTTCGGAATTGGAATTTTGTAGCCTAATTTAAAATTTTATGTACCGTCAGTAGCCAATTGCGTAACTATGTCAAAACTAGCACAATCTGACTGGCAGCCATATTGACCGGTCTGAATTTAACCCGGCCGGCCCGGCCCGATTCTCACCCTATCATCAATACTGTTGAATCAGGATGATCGTCGACAAAGCAATCAGGCAACACTGATTTCAAAGCTTGTGACATAAGTTGACTATTATTTGTACATACTGTATTTTTTAATAAATCAACAACGATTATATGTATAAAAATCTGTATTAGGGCTAACAAATAGTAAATCCGTACGAGAATAAGTCAGCTGAAAGATACAATAACAAATAGTAGCATCGGTACGAATTGAAAATACAATGCAAACTCGTAAACACCAACGAAGAACAATATAGTGTTGAGAAGCTGCCTCTTAGAGTGACAACATATGAAGAGATGAATAGAATTATTGAAGAGTTGTGTTCATGAAACCATTTTCCTTCCTTATTGAAGACGTTGCATGCACTACAGCGGGAGGTGGTGGTGAGACGAGGAATATGGAGAATAAGGAGATCCCATGAGATAAGACGGAGGATTCCTTGACGGAGTCAACGGACTAGCCATGGGCGTTGAAGACCCTGATTTTAGTCCTCGATGACTCCCTTGTTGTCCACCGTACGCTCGCTCACCGCTTCTCCTTGGCCCTTTCTCTGCCCACTTTATCTCTGCATGTTTCACCGCCGATGAGTACCCTGAGCAGCAACCTACGGTCCCTGCCTTCTTTATGTACCTACATATATGTACATGCAAACATTAGTACCACAAGGGGATGCCGGCGGTGCGACCAGTTGCTAAACATATCTACGTAACTAGAGGCCATTAAAACGAAAATCTAGAAGGACTAAAACATACGAAAGTTGAACAGACTAGCTACATTAAAGAGAGAACATGTTTGGAAATTGGAGCCTGATTTTGATTTTTCTAAGGCCAAATACACAAATTTAGTCAAACTTTTTTTGTCTATGTCAAATCTAGTCACATCTTTTTTACTTACATGAAATAGGTCAAACCTTTAATTATTGTGTCAATTTGATCCAGTTGACCAAGTTGACCGTTAAAGACGCATCGTTTATGATCGTTAAGATTTAACTAGATTTGTGTATTTGGCCTTTCTATTATGAGAAATCATTTAATCTAAATACTTTGGTTCAGTGATATTGAAAAAAAAAAATGAATGTGTTGTCATTTTACTCTTCTTCTATTTTCCTTTCTCATGTCTTTCCATTTGCATGTTGAATCTCAAAGACTCTCTATGACTCTATCTCTATCTTTGTTTCTCTTTCATTTTGATTTTCTAGTGTAATTAGAATCCGACCGGTAAATTTGGGAACCGAAGCTCAAGCCATTCTAGTTTGGGGGAAATTACCACAGATCCCAATCGTCTCATTTTTCTAGGTTGACCCAAAAACCCCAGGAAGCACGTTCGAACTGGGAACAACGGTAATTATGGCGGCCCGTGTACTAAAACGAACAAAAAATTACTAGCGGCGGCTCTCCTCCACCACACTTAGTCGGTGGCTCTCCTCCATCAACCTTACTCATCAGAATGAGGTTGTCGTCCTTCATATCTTCCTCTTCACAGGAAATGATGACTCCACCAGCCCAACTCCTATGTCAACTCGTCCTCCACTCGTGTGAAAAAGGTAATATTGTGAAGGCCAGCAGTCACCTAATCACCCTGTCGTCTTCATGGTCGTTAGGCCAGCCATAAAGGAAGTCACATAGCAGGCGTGACAATGGCTAGTTGGCATCACGCCGATTTTGTGTCACATTTGACTAAATTCGACATAAATGAACAATGTTTACCAACGATATATTGGTACGTAATCTTTGCTACAAAACTACAAAATCGAAAAAAGAAGTATAATTTATTTTCCTATTAGAGGAATCTAAATATTATTTGATGAGACAAAAGATGACAAACAAAAAGTCCCACAATTTTTAATTTGATATGAAGTTTCTAAGTTGTATCGAACAAAATTGTTGAGGAGCCTAGCCCACGTCAATAAAAAATACTCTATTCTGATTTAGTACTTCAAGTTCAACCATTAAATCCCAGTAACGGCTCTTAGGTCGTGTGTTTAAAGGTTGGAGATCAATCTTAAGAGGATCCTAATACTTCATAGTTGGACGATCAAGTTCACATTTAAAACGAGTCACCAATTTATCAACGATATGTGGTGACCCGCCGATCTGAATCCCAAGATCTATAAATATGGAACTGACCCCAACATTGATGGGACATGACCTGACACTTGATAATATATATACGTCTTAAACTTAATACGCCCTATCATAGGCACGCTTAAAGCTCTACAATACCCTCACAAGGTATGCCTCGATACTTTTCCATCTCACACTCACTAAAATACGCCTAAGCACCTTTCTTGATGAGACACTCAGTATTATTATCTCTCTGATACGCCTTGCGAGCTACCACACGACGACTAACTTCTAGGCGCTATGAACAGGTCGCACGTCTCTCCGCCACATTCCTACTCGACCAACCAAAACCAATCGATCATCCATATTAAATCTTTACTGGGCCAATCAAACTAGTTGGCGGAACAAAATTTAAGATACTATTTTAGTCATGCGCTAATATGACAAAAATGTGACGCGTTATTTACCAACATCTTGTTAACAGATAAGGTATCCATAGGCATATAGGAATTAGATACATTAATCGGCCGGCTGAAAAGAATCTTATATTGTTGCGATGTGGAACTAATTCCTTGTGTGGTCGTTACTTACTATTATGGGTGTCTGTACTTGTGCGTGGTCAATGTTATAGGGTTATTTTTTAATATATATAGGGCATTTGGCCGGCCGGCGGGTGCTGATCCTGATTATTACAAGTCCGAAATTATAAAAATAATTAAATTTTATGATTAGTGTTAAATAATGGTAATTACCTTGCGCTAAATCGTCTGCCAACACACTCAATGCATTTTCTTCCTTCTGTCATGTTTCCCATCCCCATGTTCACGCAATTCCTGCAGTACACTCTTCCGCATACCTGCACGAACCAAGTCAATGTCCCTTTTAATTACTCTGATTTCGACATTGATAATATGATGAACGATAATTTCAAGAATTACAGGTGTAGTTTGAGCTGGAGCTTTTAAAAAATTGTTATCAAAATTTCTATACAAACATCAAATATTAATAGATTATATGTGAATATCATTTACATTTTGATATCAAACTGCATTGTCAAATCTAGTCTCTCAACAACACTGTTACGAATCGTTGCATCACAATAACTCAAGTTGTTGGGAGAGGGTTCTGAATGGATCTTATGGTGTTTACTAACACACCCCCTCATACGAAAGCTCATGAAAGGGCAGGGCCGCCCAATAGGGTGTGCCGGCCTGCCCTACGGCACAGGGCCTCCAAATTTTCGGGTTGAGTAGAAACATATGAGAAATGTATCATAAAGAAACTATGAAAAAGGTAGACATTAATGTAGTGATTAACTAGTGGCTTAACTTATGTTTTGCCTTTAGATGGACAAGGGTTCAATCCTTTGCTTTGACAAAATGAAATAAAGCTTATGATTTATTAACTAACTTTTTTTTGAAACTAACTAACGTTCTATTTTAAGTTTTTTATTTTTATTATCATTTTGGTCTCTATTATATTGATATGGTGTTAATATAATTTTATTATTTGTATATAAAAATATCATTTATTCCAGATCTTTATTGTTTTAACAAAACCTCATAGAGGGTAGAAATGATAATGAGTCTAGGTCAGGGTGGGTACCTTAGTATCCAAGTCGGGACTCGTGAAAGAAAGGTTCCGAGTAGGGTATTTATTATGGAGCATGGGGTTGAGAGTAATGATTCAAAAAAACATAAACATGAAAACTCGATTTTTGACCTAAAAATTAGTAAAACATATTTTCAAAAGATGTGTGAATTTAATAAAAATTATGATAGAGTTATAAGTATAGAAAAAAATTGTAATTTAAAAATATTATTGTAAGTATAGGATGAGATGATGTGTAAGAAAAATCCATATTTTCCCTAAACCTATTATGAGTCAAGTTTTACGTGATTGAAATCATGTCGGGTTATATTGATAGAAGCATATCGAGTATATATTACTATTTCTAATATGACCATACCAAAATTTTATAACAGAGCCTCCAAAATTCATTGCACGCCCCTGTGAAAGGGGAGAAGCCCATGAAAGGGGATTGAAGTTTGCAAGGGTCCACCAAGCCTTATGCAAAATAAATTGTTATACTGGGAGCTATTTGGATTCAATGCCAAGACCTTTCGGTCATCAAAGACTCTGATACCATGTCACGAATCATTGCATCCCAATAACTCGAATTGTTGGGAGAGGGTTCTGAATGGATTTATATGCATATAACAAACATGAAATGCAGAGAAAATAACGTACCAGGCAGCGATTCTTGAAGATATAGATGTAAGTGGAACAGATGGTACATATATTGGAATGAGGAATTCCAGGTCTCCTCCACCTCCTTTCCCAACAACATCATACATAGAATTCCCATTCGTGGCCACGCTGCTCCTACTCATATCATTAGTACTATACGGGGAAGCCATGACGCTGCTACGTTCATAAGACACAGCATCCATCATCACCACATTGTGATGCTGATGCGAAGACCCACGAGGAGACCTATTGGGCACATGGCTGCTGTCACGACGATATTCCTCCATTCGAGACGACGTCGGATGAGGAGGCTGCCCTTGTGGGTTCTTTGACGTGGCTTCCAACCCTCTGTTGAAGTCAATGGAGGGTATTCTGATTGGTTCAATGATGGCCGTGGGTGTGGTGGGCCGCCTGTTTTGATATTTTCTGTCGATGGAGCTTGTTGTGGGTTTGACCATGGGTTGATCATCGTCAACTTTGGCCATGTCTTGGAATGTGAGGTTGACTGAGTCGTCTGGGATGCCTGAGTAGAGATCTTCAAGCTCCATTCTTGCCATTGCCAGGCTTCTTTTGTTATCCCCCATTGTGTTGATCGATGCTTTAGTAATACTAGTATTAGCTAGAGAGATGTTCGATCAGATGGGTGATGAAGAAGGAAACTTGGTGGGAGGGATTTAAGATGGGGTTAAAAACAATCGGGGTTGTAACACCTGTTCTCACCTAACTTTGTTTTATAACAGAGCATTTGTGGGTTAAATACTTAAAACGTTCTGAAACTATAGGGCGGGTTACAAATTCGTCCTAAAACTTTAATCCATTACAGAGTGGTCCTAATACTATGAAACGAGTTACAAAGTAGTCCTAATGACGTCATCGGTGTACTTTTTCAGCCATTTTGTTATGTCACCAATGACATGTCATCAAAAACATAATTCAAAATTCAACAATATGATTCAAAATCTTAATCTAAACTCATCTACCTTATAAACTTGGGTTCAAAACTAAATCTAGTGAATTACATTGATATAATTTTAGATTTGGTTCAATTTAAGATGAATTTTAAATTATATTTTCGATGACATGTCAATGGTGACATGGCAAAATGGTTGAAAAAGTACGCTGATGACATCATTAGGACTACTTTGTAACTCGTTTCATAGTAATAGGACCACTCTGTAACGGATTAAAGTTCGAGGACGAATTTGTAACCCACCCTATAGTTTCAGGACGTTTTAAGTATTTGACCCGAGCACTCATCTATGTTTGGCTCAGCCGTTTTTGTAGGTATTGGTTTGGTTTTTGAGTTTGCTCGATTTATTTTGAGGGTTCAACCGAGTTGATCAGTGAAATTGGAAAATATTAGGTTTGATGATGTTGCATGCTTAATTGATAGTTTGGTCGGAATTGTCATAAAAAATGACCAGAATAGTTTCTCGATTACCTTTTTTAACCATAGATGAGTGTTTTGTTACAAAATTAAATTAGGTGACTACAGTGTTACAACCCAAACTGTAGTGACCACCAAAGTTTTTTACCCAACTAATTAATCAAAGGTTTTGAGAAAGGGAGAGGGAGGAGACAATAGGCATTGGAAGTGAAGACGATGGCAAAATTCCAAAGTGGATCGGCCGGATGGCCAACTGTTTGTTGATCACATTAACATGTACACTTCAATTATTTCTCATTCCTCAATCATATAACGCTAAATTTTTTTTAAAACGAAAATGCTAAACGACAAAAATGAATGAATGGTTAGTTCGTGTTACGTTGCCGTTTTGGTTGATTACTTCAGGTTTTCTAGGGAAAGTCACATGTGCTCCGACGAAAATGGAACGTTCCATGTAAGGGTTGTTTGGTTGGTGAGATTTGAACATGTATTTGATAATCTGAGGAACATGTTTGGTCCGACGAAAATGTTGTCTGGAAGTTGGGTTTTAGAGGAATATCTTTTAAAAGTTTGTTTAAATGAAGGAATGAAAATATAAGTTTTAAGGGTTTTGTAGTTTGAGGGACAATATTTGATAACAAATTATTTGTGGTGGTACATTGCATTACATTATAATGTCTAAAGATAGACAAATGTGACAAACAAGTGGTGTAGCGGCGCCACCTAGGTAGCAATTTAACGGCTAGTGATTATTCCCTAGATGTTATGACCACAAGTTGGTGGCGCGTCGATGGGTGTGTCCCGACTAGTACTACATGTAAAAGGGCAACACCTCCACACCATTTATCCACACATATCCTCTCAAACCTCGTTTACTTCTCTCAATTGTGATTGTTTCTCTCTCAATATGGGTGTGCTCCTCGTGTGTGAATGCGGCCTGTCAGCGAAGGTGTATGCAATTTACCCCAAGTATCCTCAAAACCAAACTTTGTTCTGACATTACCTTGGATGCGGAAGGAAGACGAGAAGATGTTGTAAGGTGATATGGTGTAAGCAATAGGAAAGGGGAGTTCTCGAGGAGGAGGATGCAGTCGAGGTGTACGAAAAGCTGGTGATTCACAACTTAGAGCTCGAGGATGATGTTGACGAATCGGTGGACAAAATTAAAGGCTTAAAGCTCAAGATAGAAGACTTCAAAGTGTTATATTTGGAATATTAGTGTTTAATTGTGTGGTTCTCGTTGTTTTAGTTGGCATATTGTACTTTGTTGTTGTTACAGTTTAATAAAATGAGATTATATAATGAGTTTGTGATACTTTTCCCTTTTACCCCTAACAGCTCTGAGGAAGTGTCTCCAGATCTTCTCTTGAACAGCAACATCTCTTATATTCGTAATAGTTAACTTCCCCTGTACCACAAACATGTACATTTCCCTTTTAATGTTAACATGTTCGTAGAACAAAATATAAACGATAATAAATGTGCTAACCTGTAACTTAAGAAGAACATCCCCAAAAATCTTATTTCTTTCATTCCTGTTCTTTCTAATTGGCCAAACATATCCCGGAGCAATCTGACCAAATTCATTAGCGAATTTGACACTATGAAATTGTTTCAGTGCTCGCCCAAACTCAGGATCAATAACAATCTCAAGCTTCTTAGCTTCTCTCTGGTTATACTTGTACAGTCCAACTCCTCTCGTCACTCCTCGAACTCGCTCTTTGTAACGAGGGAGTCGTCATCTACAAATAAAGAGAGTACACGTTAAAACATTATATATTAATGTATCTAACTATCTCATAGTGTTATGTGCAACAATCACATACTCTGATCCATATGTTCTTCTGCATTTGTCTCAGCAACAGATGACCCTGTACCAATGGGACTTCCTTCTTCATTCCTTTCGGATGATTGTGTATCACCCAATGCAGGGGTTGTACTACCTGGAGATGTCGTGACCATTGTATCCATACTCAGTGTTATAGGAACATGAGTTTCTATTCATATACAAGCAAGACATAATTAAAAAGTTAAGAGAACTTATAGTTCTTTGATTATCATGCAAATAATAAGTTTTGATTACAGATCACACTCACTCTATATATTCTGCTTTTGACTTGTTCAACATACCCAATTAACAGATTACCCCTTATGAAGCAAATTAAACTGAAACACACAAAGACCAGCCACGTGCCAACCTACCAACATCCCCCATTCTTCAGCTCATTACTTGTTACAGTTATTTTATTCACCAACGACTATACACCCCATGTGTGTATACATACTACACAGTTATTTATCATATCAGCTATGATCGATATACTCTATCTTAGTAGTACTACTATGTGTATGTGTATGGATATCCACCTAGTACTCAAGCTTTATCTATCTATCTACATATCTGCATGGAAACAACTGGGAGTACTACTACTACTCAACTCTCAACTAACATAAAATAAGACCAATGATCTACTTCATATTGATCATTAGTATATTAAACCTAAGTAATTAACATATTGTATTATACACTACATCAGCATGTTTAAGTTTTGGATATCCTATAATCATGTATATGAGCTTTTAATTATTTTAATCGTGCTCCAAATCTAGCTAAGCTGCTGCTCCCACATGGTTCCAATATTACAAACATACACACAATTAGTTATTGCAACGAGAAATGAATGGATCGATCAATAGTGAAAAAATGTGGACACGTCAAGAAGCTTTCAACACAATTAAAATAGAACTCGGATACTTACTAGCAACGTTTTTCTGCCCATCCAAGTCATTCACCACTTCTTTATATGTATTTATCAGTTTTTGCGCTCGAGAAGAAGTTGATGCCTTCATGCTGAAATCTCTTTAATTTTTTTTTGTTTTTTTTCCTACAATAGTAAGTTACAGTATTATGAACACAATTGAAGACATATGTAATGAAACTAAGTTAAGAATACCTTGTTCTTGTGAGTTATCAACTACTGGACGAGGACCATCCAATAAAGTACTTCTCTTTAGTAGAGCAGAAGCATGCTCATGTTGGGCTTGGAACGAGGACCGATTTGGCTTCTTTGGCAAACCTTGCGCCATAATATCTTGTAACCACGAATCTGTTCAAAAACCAAGAAATATGTTAGGGGATGTTTGGTATTTCTGATTTGGAGGGGTGATTTTAGAGAATACATGTATTGTGATGAATGCCTTGTTTTTTTGTTAGTTTTCTATCTAAAATCCATGTATTGTAATTCCCAAAAGAAGGTTAAATACATGGATTTAGAATCTCACCTTTTAGGTGAGATTGTGGAGAATTCCCATTATTTATCTTTTATTCCATCATATGCCCTTATTATGCTTTTTAGGTGAAATTGATATTCATAAATGATTAGGGCAAAATAGACAATATAACTTTCAATTTATGAATTTAAAACACAAATATCAAACATACTTATTTATGAAAACCACCAATTTAAAAACCTACATTTCGAATCCACTAATTTTGAAGAATCCATGTATTTTAAATCACAAATACCAAACATCCCCTTAGATGATAGACTACTTAACCAGGATTTGCATGGACAATGAATATTAACATCATGACCGAAGTGGTCTTGAATGAAATTCATGAACGAGGTAACACCCATAATATATTCTACACTAAATCTTTGTTTCTCCATCCATGATCTATCCATTGAAGTATACTTGTTATGTCAAGCTAACTAAACCCCCTGTGATAATACTCTGTAAGGGTCCCTTACGTTTCACCAAAAAAATACAGTCAAGTTGTGTGGAGCAATTGTGGAGCAATTTCTGAAATTGCTTATTAATTCATTTAAACCCTTGCTTAAATCATAATGTATACACACTTCTCAATAATTCGTTGAGAAATAGTTCACAAATTTGATAGGAGTAAGCTATAACAAATAGATAAACTTTACAAATATCATTATAAGTAATAACGTGCAATTAATTTTGTAGTTTATAATCATAAATATGCGAGTTGGTAGAAATAAAGAAAATGCACTAACCTGGATTAGTTCAACTTAATATATTTGACTACACCGTCTTGTTTGGAGATGTGAACCGACGGAGATCAACTTCGAACTAGAAAAACTCCTGAAGAAAATGTACAATAAGGATGAGTTTGTAGATATATCTAATTGATTGTCAAATTGAGGCGGCGAAACTAATTAGTAGTACTAATATATAAATGCAGAAGAAGGTGAGACATAACTGAAGCACAAAAAATGAATATAGTGTGCCATTCAAGCTGTGGCTGATAAAGCTATAGTGTGCCAGTTAGGCTCGGGGAATAGAAACATATAATAGTGTAAGAGATTGCAGAAGCTATAGAACATTTAAATGCACGATGCTTTTATAGGGTTGGAAATTCCCCATGTGCTGGAATGGAACTGCTGAAATAAACTGAAGCAAATTATAGTCTCATTATTTATTGACTTCTTTTGTCATTTTGTTGAATCACCTAATTTTTCGGTTTGTGCATTATATCGAACCTATGGGTTCTAAGTTCAAACTTGACAGAATCACAGTAAAAAGCTTATTAGAGTTTTATAGCATTGTAAAACATTTCAAGCCTTAAAAATCTTTAAACCAATTTGAATTCTAGTATTGCTAATTAGTTGGGTTGTTAAGATTATAAGTTAACTATGTGTGACAGGACATGGTGCCGCCTAAAGATCCTCAAATCAAGGTGAGGGTCCTTGATGACATGGGTGAAGGGATAATGCTAAGTGACACTCTATGCACTTTCCGAAGAGAACTGATGCTGAGTCGTACATTGCGCACATGCCAACAGAGGTAACCAATAATAATAAATGGTTACGTTAAGATCATTGTAAGAGGAAAAGGAAGCAGCAATAGGAAGCAAGAACCAGCAATAGGAAGCAAGCAAGAAGTAGCAGCAGAATAATACTAGTCCCCCTCCCCTGTGTTGTGGTTTCTCAGTCATAGCAAACAGACAAGGAATTAAGCACCAAGGCCAAAAAATGTCGGCACAAAATACAGGTTCGTCAATGATCTCGGCTATGATCTCCTGATCGGTGGATGCTTGGCTAGTAGTGTCTGAAGAATGGTAGGCAGAAGAAGAGGTAAAATAGAAAGAAGTTGCTACGAAGACAAGGTTTGTTATCTGTGGACGATTTGGGAAGGGAAGCACCAAGGTTTGGATTAATGAACTTTATAATAACATTGATTGGAAATTCTATCTATTTAGTTTGAGCTCAAATTCTATCTATCTATTATTCAAGTTACTGATTACGAGCTCTATTAGGTTACCGATTAAACCAGATCAAATGGAAGGAAAACAAAAAAAACCTAAAGTAAACACCGAACAATGAACAATGATTACTCCGATAGCAGAACAAGGAAGAGAAGAACAGAACAGAACAGAACAGAGAGATATACCAGCTTTAAGCATATCAGACCTTGAATCGTGGTTAGTGATTGCTCAAACCTTGAATCGTTCCTCACATGTACATATATGGATCTGCACAAGAGCATATAAGAAACTTCACAAATAGAAAAAATAGGGTTTAAGAGCATACCTAAAACTCACGGAATAGAGTCGCGAAGTTTGAAGAGGGTAGAGGATGTACTCGACGTTGAGGATTATAACACTCGACGGCTATGGGGAGAAGAAGATTTGGGTTTGGCGCGGAGGTTTCGCGCGTCTATGCGGAGAAGAATATGAAAGTAGGGGATGATAATGATATAAAATATTTTAAAACATAATACTTTTTTATGCAAGGTGGCGTGTTTCTGAATTCGGGTTCAAATCCGGCTATGGACTTTTTTTATTATCTACGGTGACAGAAGAGCACCGTCGACAACGATTGTAACCTACGGCTACGGAAAATAACCATTGAGAAAACACTTACCTCCTATGGCGACGGAAAAGAACCGTCAACAAACGATTACCACCCTACGGCGACGGACGACATAACGTCGACAAAGACTTACCTCCCAACGGCGACGGACGACATAACGTCGACAAAGACTTACCTCCCAACGGCGATGGAAAGACTTCCATCGACAAAGATGGATAACTTAGGGGACAGTAAAGTTTGTCACCAAAGACTTTTCAGCCAACGGCGACGGAGGATCTTCCATCGACAATGAATTAAAACCAAAGACGACGGATGTTCTGAGGGTAAAATTTATGGGCTTGTAGCATTCTCATCTCCATAATTGAGGTTGCAAAAACAGCCTCACCCCTCCTGTCATTGTTCCACAATAATTTTTCTTGTGTGCTACGCATTATGTCAATTAATCAATCAACACTCTTCTATTTCTTTGGTTCTTTTTCGGCTGCCAATTTCACAACCATCTCGCTATGTGCTAATCAACACTCTTCTATGTCTTTTGGTTTTTTTTCGGTTTCCCATTTCACTAGCATCTCAAAATTTGACATCACTATTAATCAAAACTACCATTACTTGTCCTCTAAAATTTTCCGCTGCATCGCACGCATAATTCTAGTTTGGTTAAAAGTACAATGAACAAGAAATTAACTTAAAATCAGAAAGGCAACACACCACAATAGGAAATAGAACCGAAGGCAAAAATTATACAAAAGACAATGAGGATTCTAGTTCTTGACCGGGTTGAAGAAATGGGAAACTCGATGTACGATCGTTCCCATCTCCCAAAAAATTTCTCTATGGCTCGCTACTTTCTGTGACATGCCTTTGTAGGATATTTTGACGGTACCTACTCACGATCTCAAATTGGAGAAGTTTAATCCATACATGTGACTAAATTAACACCAGATACATCACAACATCAACAATAACATTGATGTCTACTTGCTTCGAATTGATATTGTAGCGACTACCCAAGCATATGTGTTATCGATTCAACTACATCACTGTCCAGAACTTGTTGTTGTCACAAGTTAGTTTGTTCCTCATTAGACACTCATAGTCTTTGAATCCCAAACACCTAAGCTCTTTTTCCCAAGATCTTGAACTCTAGTTATCAGCATGCAATTGTGCTTTAATGCATAATGTTTGAGGGCTAGTTTGTTGGCCTCCTTTAACTCAAACTATTGTCGAATTGCGAAACAAACCTCGTCTAGGTCAAACGGTGTCAAGACCGTATTCTTCCTTTACCAATGGCGTAACCAGGAATGGTATATGGGGGGAGTCGAATTGTAAATCGAAAATTGGTGCCACTGGCAAAAAAAATTCTTCAAATTTGAATAATAGTATAAATTTTTCATTCATCTCATACTAAGTAAAAATACACAATATATGTTTTGGTTATAGGTTGCTTAATTAGTAAAAAATAATTATATGTGCCACCAGCAATTTTTTTTTCAAATTTGGATAATTTATGATCAAATATTTAATTATTACACACTATAAGTGAATTATGAGTAACTATTACGTAAAATTTAAGACAACATTTCACCGAAACAACGTAGTGGGGGAGCCGAACTTCAAGTACCCCGACGCCAAATTCTGAAAATACCAAAAAATGCATGTAATATTAGACTTGATACCAAGGGAGGGGGCGGGGTGTCATGGCTCCCCCCAGCTCCCCCTGGTACTGCCATTGTCCTTCACCGTCATATAGTCTCCAATATTGGTTGACAATTTGGCAAAATCCCCTGGTGAGTGTATGTAGGTGATCATTGTGAAAAGGAGGATGGAATATCTTTAGTGCCTAGAAGCACGACATCTAAATCTTCCTCATTTTCACCCACGATCTAATGAAGGTATTGTTTTCACTCTCTGATAAACTCTCATCGTCGGGTTCAATGCCATAAATGTTTGTGTGTGTTACGTGCTGAGTTTGAATTTAATTAGTTAATCAGTTTGGATAATTATTATTGTTTTTCCTTTTCTTTAGTATTCGGTTTAGTTACTCGGAAGTCAGGGTATTTAAACATTGGAGTTAAGCTAGCTGAGGGGAGCAGAGAAAATAAACCAATTTTTAATTATACATCGTCTTTTACTTTAACGCAACTTCTCGCAAAACCCTAGACGATCTCTTCGTCAACTACCACCACCTCTATCGCCGTCCAGTTCCGCCACCATTCCTCGCTTCACCACGCTGGACAAACTCAGAGAGATATCCTCCTCCGATCACGAGACACCTTGGGGTTCTAGACGTTGGAGAAGAAACTCTCCGATCGTTACGTGCTCTGCTTCAGCTCGTAACAAAGTGGTATCAGAGCCGAGCGCTCCACATACGATGGCTGACAACAAACCTTGGGAGGCGGAGTTAACTCGACAGGCAACGCTCTTGCAAACCTTGCAAGAAACAATTGGCCATCTAGCACAACGAGTAACAGAGGCAGCCGAGGCGACCAACGCTCAATTGGCCGCATATGCTCGTCAGAATGCGGAAAGCATCACCGCCATCAACCTGCGATTGGATCGTTTGGAGCAACAACAACATCGGCCACCACCAGGAGGTGGAGGGATTCCACGTGGGGATGAGAATAGACATCATGGGCCGCAAATCAAAATTGACTTCCCACGATTCATAGGTGATGAAGATCCGACAGCTTGGGTTTATCGAGCCAATCAGTATTTTGAGTTCTATCGAACTGCCGATGTGGACAAGGTTCTCATCGTGTCAATATATTTAGAGGGAGAAGCTCAATTATGGCTACAAGTTATGAAAGAGGCGGATCAACGGGTGACTTGGGAGCAACTTGTTAACGACATGTACTCACGATTCGGACCAACCCAATTTCAAGACCCGTTTGGAGATCTCACTAAGCTCCATCAGTCAGGCACGGTGAGAGATTATCAAACACAGTTTGAGAAACTCCTCGTACGTGGGGGTCAGCTATCCAACGCGCAACAAGTCAGTTGCTTCACAAGTGGATTGGACCCACGGATTAAGATCGATGTTCAAACTGGTCAACCTACGTCGCTCACCGAGGCGATTGGACTGGCTAGGCTTTTTGAAGAAAAGGTTAACATGAGTCGTGAGATAGGCTCACTCGGTCGACAAGCTTCTGTTGAGAGTAGCAAGACATTCAACATCAAACGTTTAACTCCGGCTGAGATGAAGGAGCGACGAGACAAAGGTTTATGCTTTAATTGTGATGAACAATTCGGCCCGGGACATCGTTGCAAGAAATTATTCTACATAGAGATGCTAACACTGGACGAGAAGCCACCAGACGGTGCGACTCCGACGAATGAGTTGATGTCCATATCTCTACAAGCTTTATCTGGGGAAAATGCACCTGAAACCATGAAGTTGCTAGGCATGATCCGAACTCGGCAGGTTACGATACTCGTCGACTCCGGGGCGAGTCATAATTTCATGAACTTGCGTACAGCTGAGAGATTGGCGCTACTACCACTATCGGGAACTCGATTTTCGGTACGAGTGGCCAATGGTGATCACGTAGAGGGAGCAGGACGCACCACTAACGTTGGATTACGTCTTCAAGGAATGTACACTTCCCTCAATTTCCATATACTGCCATCGTTGGGAAGTTGTGATGTTGTGCTGGGTGTGGAGTGGTTAAAGGAGCTTGGACCAATCATGTGGGATTTTGAACTCCTCACTATGGACTTCAGATGGCAGGGACGTAATGTGCATCTCCAGGGATATGGGATAACCCCAACCTATTATATTGATGAGTATGATGCGGCAAGAGAAACTCGACGAGTTCGGGAAGCATATGTGTTATACTTAGCATCGGTGGACGAAAACTATGATGAGAGCATCAAGGAAGTATTGGAAGAACCCTTGAAACAATTGCTGAACTCTTTTGTCGACATCTTTCAAACCCCGCAAGGGTTGCCCCCGAAGCGAAGTCACGATCATCGAATTCCTCTGGTGACGGGAAGACCACCTGTTAACATTCGTCCGTACAGGTATCCCCATTACCTCAAAACTGAAATTACAAAATTAGTTGATGAAATGTTGGAAACAGGAATCATAAGACCGAGTCAAAGTCCGTACTCTTCTTCGATACTTATGGTTAAGAAACATGATGGCTCGTGGAGGTTGTGCGTGGATTATCGAGGGTTAAATCAGATCACTGTCAAGGATAAATTTCCGATTCCAGTCATTGATGAGTTGTTGGATGAGCTATATGGTGCTACCTATTTCACGAAGTTGGACCTAAGATCGGGGTATCATCAAATTCGAGTAGTTGAGGAAGATGTACCTAAGACCGCATTTCGAACTCAACGTGGCCATTATGAGTTCTTGGTCATGCCGTTTGGGTTGACGAATGCCCCTTCAACCTTTCAATCCCTGATGAATGAGGTATTTGGAAACTATCTAGGAAAGTTCGTTGTCGTCTTCTTCGATGACATACTTGTTTACAGCCACACCAAAGAGGAGCACGCCACACATGTAGGATTGGTTTTCCAAACACTACGTGACTACCAGTTGTATGTGAAGAAGTCTAAGTGTAGCTTCTTTCAAAGGGAAGTTCATTACTTAGGCCATATAATTTCAAGGAAGGGCGTGGGTGTTGATCCGGAAAAAATATCGGCAATGGTGGAGTGGCCGGAACCAAAAACCGTCAAGGCGTTACGTGGGTTTCTAGGACTCACGGGATACTATCGTAAATTCATACGTAATTACGAAGTGGTGGCTGGTCCCCTCACTCGGCTACTGAAAAAAGGAGGGTTCGTGTGGTCGGAGGAATCTAGAGCCGCATTTGAGCAATTGAAGGAGGTGATGACCAAAGCACCGGTACTAGCCTTACCGGACTTCAAGCAACCATTTGTTATCGAGTGTGACGCCTCTGGGTCAGGTATTGGAGCTGTCCTCATGCAATTTGGTCGACCAATTGCTTATTTTAGTTCGGCATTACACGGTAAGTCCTTGTTATTATCCACATACGAGAAGGAGATGTTAGCGCTAGTTTTGGCCGTCAAGAGGTGGCGTCCTTATCTCCTGGGATGAAGGTTTGTGGTTAAGACAGATCAGCGCAGCTTAAAGTATCTCCTCGAGCAAAAGATCACAACCTCGATGCAAGAAAAGTGGATTACAAAGTTGTTGGGTTACGACTTCGTAATTGAGTTTAAGAGTGGTGCTAGCAATAAAGCAGCTGATGCTTTGTCACGCAAGTATGAAATAGCAGCTATAAGCTCACCTGTTGCATCATGGTTGGACACAATTAGAGAAGAAAATGAAAAGTCTGTGTTGTTACATGGTATACGATCTAAGTGTTTGGCGGGAGATTTGGCCAATGACTGGGAGGTAAAGGATGGTGTGGTATATCGTCGTGGGAAAATATATTTAACTGAAGATTCGGAGCTTATACAAGTGATTCTCAAAGAAATGCATGGTGCATCTCATGAGGGTTTTCACAAGACCCAACAAAGAGTACATGTTGTATTCTTTTGGCCGAATATGCGACGAGACATTCGCTCCTTCATCCGAGAGTGTGTCGTGTGTCAACAAAATAAAATCGAGAACCTCAAACCTGCTGGATTCCTTAGCCCCTTGCCAATTCCAGTGGATGTATGGAGGGATATCTCGATGGATTTTGTGGAGAGATTACCTCGCTCAGGAGGTAAAACAGTGATTTTAGTAGTCGTTGACCGACTATCGAAGATGGCACATTTTATGGGATTATCACACCCATACACAGCAAGCTCGGTGGCTGGGTTATTGTTCAAAGAGGTGTTGAAATTATATGGGATGCCAGCAACAATTGTGTGCGATCGAGACGTGACGTGGACTAGCTCATTTTGGACTGAGCTATTTCGGTTGCAAGGTACGAGTTTCAATTTCAGCTCGTCGTATCACCCCCAAACGGATGGCCAGACAGAAGCGGTTAACAAGGCTTTGGAAATGTATCTACGATGTTTTACGAGCGACCAGCCAAAGGAGTGGTTGAAATGGTTGCCATGGTCAGAATATTGCTACAATACTAGTATTCATGATTCAACCAAAAAGTCACCGTATGAAGTGGTATATGGAAGGCCACCGCCCACCTTGTTGTCGTATGTGCCGGGGACGACGAAGGTGGCTGCTGTTGAGATAGAGCTACGTGATCGAGAGGGAGTTCTTAGGGAGTTACGGCTTCGGTTGATTCGTGCCCAAGAGCGGATGAAGAGATATTATGATAAGGGACGCACCGACCGTGAATTTCATGTAGGCACGTGGGTCTATGTGAAGACAAAAATATATCGACAGACGACTCTTACTGACCAGCGATATCACAAGCTAGCACCGCGTTTCTATGGGCCGTACAAGGTGGTTGAGAGAATCGGCAAGCTCGCTTATCGCCTGGAGCTACCGGCGGACGCGAGGGTACATCCTGTATTTCATGTATCGGTGTTAAAGGAGGCTCGCGGGGTAGTGAATGACGTGGTTACAACTCAACTTCCTACTGCCGTATCAGAGTTAGCAACACCCCAAGCTGTTATCGATAGACGAGTTCGTAAGGGACGTGCTGAGATTTTGGTGCACTGGGCAAACACTAGCCCCTCAGAGGCATCGTGGGAGGACTTGGAGCAAATGGAATGCAATTCCCGGACATCGTTCAAGTCGATCCTTGAGGACAAGGATCATTTCGAGAGGAGGCGTATGTTACGTGCTGAGTTTGAATTTAATTAGTTAATCAGTTTGGATAATTATTATTGTTTTTCCTTTTCTTTAGTATTCGGTTTAGTTACTCGGAAGTCAGGGTATTTAAACATTGGAGTTAAGCTAGCTGAGGGGAGCAGAGAAAATAAACCAATTTTTAATTATACATCGTCTTTTACTTTAACGCAACTTCTCGCAAAACCCTAGACGATCTCTTCGTCAACTACCACCACCTCTATCGCCGTCCAGTTCCGCCACCATTCCTCGCTTCACCACGCTGGACAAACTCAGAGAGATATCCTCCTCCGATCACGAGACACCTTGGGGTTCTAGACGTTGGAGAAGAAACTCCCCGATCGTTACGCGCTCTGCTTCAGCTCGTAACAGTGTGTTTGAGATGCGATGAAGAAGACAAATATTGTCACTATGCCTTGAGTGGCTAGTATGCTTGAATATCCGTACGATAGGCTCATGTCATCGTCTTTGTATGCATCCCTGCTTTGGTGTTTACTACAAGAAAAAGGGACAATAGTCATGGTATTTCCCATCTTTATAGCTCAATTTCCCGTGACTAATACCATTTTCCCGTGACTAATACCAATACCCATAGGACTTTCCCATGACTAAATGTTAGGTGGTTATTTGCATTTAGTCGTGTGGACGACCCATGACAAAAGTAATAGTAACTGGTTTTCCCATGACTAAAACTTATACATTTAGTCATGGGACGTACCGTGACTAACTAATAGTCATGGGATAGCCCAAGACTAAATGCAACAAATAGTCATGAGATTGAATAACATTAGTTATTGGATTTAACTCTTTAGTCATGGATTCACCGGTGACAATCCAATAATAACGGGGTTTGTCATGACAAACAACAACTAATAGTCATAGGATTAATCAACATTAGTCATGGATTTTATATTATTCAATCACGATATTGAATTACTTTAATTATGGATTTATTACTCTCACGAGATTATATGATAATCTATAAAAAAATATTAATTATATTAACAAAATCCAATTTCATACACAAGTGATCCAAATTTTGATACTCATGTATTTGGAGTTATAACGTAGTTACATACTAAATAGGTACAAAATTATATGATCATGAGCATCAAACCATCTAACAAATCTATCTAAATAAAAAAGTTTGCACATCAGAAAACTCATAAAACTTCAAGCTGCAAGATAAAAGGAACACCGTATATATGCTCTAATTTCCAACTCTGCAACTTCAAGCTTCAGCTGTAATGCTACCTAGAAAAATCAAATGTAATTTTCAACTCTACAAGTAATATCGAATTGCATCAGTAATGAAAAACTTCAATGCTGCATGGAAAAATCAACATAATAGGGAGGATTGGAGCAAGGTATTTATGCTAACCTTGAGTGAAGCTAGGGAGAAGCATGAAAGAGCAACAACCAAGATCAAGAAAGTAGATATCCCATTTGTAATCTACCCTGTATTAACAGAAATGTTCAATTCAAACCCAAAAATAAACTAATAATGAAAGCAATTTAGACATTAACCTTTTCATGTAGTATCTAATGGCTAATCTAATGCCTCACTACTTTCCTTGAGATAGCCTTAAATTCTTGGGTTTTCTCAAATTGCAGCTGTAAATTGCAGTAGTTAGTTGCAGCAACAAACAACAACAAAACATGCACTACAATGTTGTTTTCTTATTGTTACAGCAGCAACTAATTTGCTGCTATTTTTGTTTTTTGCTGCTGTTGCAGCAACAAATAGTTATCTCCAAGCAACCATATTCATATCAACAACCTAACTAACCATACTTCATTGATGCCATGTACAAGAAAAAAAAACCAAAAATTTTTTTTGACATACCATAATAAGTTTAACTAACTATATGATTGGCTGAACGTATTAGTTGTATCCTTGTTCTAACCGCATAGCTTTGCTGATCTATCTACCTGCAAAGACCAATAAGCAGAATAAATTAGAAACCCTTCACCACTTTCTCGAGCTCCAAATTCGTCATGTGATGAAGACCTTTCTTAAGTTTGGAAACATTAATTAGACCTCCAAATTGAAATTCACATATGCATAAGAAACACCATACCATAAGACAGATGGTTAGTGCACGTCTTTGGAAAGGTTGATTTCTGCACACACTAGTTGCTATGACTTGCGAATAATCATAGGATAAAACAAACGATAAATATAAGGAGGTTAAACCTTAAGACCATGAGCGATCAGTGTGAAGATCAAGTTATTTAGGTTCTCCATCTTTCTTAGCTTCTTGTGCCTGGTCTGTCTTAAACTTGAGACACTAGTAAAAGGAAGAGAGAACCGGAGAAGAAAAGAAGGGAAATCTGTTTATTTTGGGTTTTGCTCCATTCATTTTTATTGAGGAGAAACAAAAATTCCAGACAATTAAAAACTGACTCTGGTAAACAACAAAGAGAATTGCATCATTTCATGGACACTAAAACTAAATGCACAAACAGATGGCCAAAGTCTAATTATTAAAGAGGATCCACTAACAATTTTTAAGTGCAATTTCATAGAAGGTTCCCAAGTCTTGGATTTGTTCATCAGATGCACAAGCATCCATATTAGAGAAACCCTAATATTGGACATATAATTGGAAGAGTATGATTTACAAACAAAAACAAGAGTACTTAAAATCATATAATCACTGGTAATGTAACGTAATGCTTAAGGGGCGTTCATTGAGTCTGTGACAAAGTGACAGGTCATCATTAATCCATAAGAACCCTTCTAAGACATATAAATCCAACTGAACCATTGGCCATGAGAGCTTGAAAATGAAAAACAAAAGGTCAATAATGAAAAGCAATGCTACTATACACAGTTTTAACATAGAAAATTGCACTTCTGGTGTTAATCTTGCATTACCTATTTCTCTATTGATCCCATAAACTACACTTCTAATGACATGCTTAGATAAGAAATAGTAACATCCAATTGCATCAGTAATGGAAAGTTGTAATGCTGCATGAAAAAATCAACATAATAGGGAGGATCCAAACAAGGTATTTTTGCTAACTTTGAATGAAGCCACGGAGAATCAAAACTGGAGCTAGGGAAAAATCAACATACCATGGAGGATCAGACCAAACTGATATAATTTCCAAAACTCAACTTCAAAACTGAAACTGGAAAGTTGTTTAACTTACAAATTTTAGGGACCCTCAACTGCAGATGTTGGCAGCAGTAAGAAGGGTTTTGTATAGATCTTCATTCAAGCGAGCATTAAAAGAACAACATGCACCACAAAAAATTAAACACTGTTAAACTCTAACCAAGAGTCAAAGAACAATGGTGTACACAACCATAGAGTTTACGAATGATATAGAACTCTAACTAAGAGTCTAAGAAGGATATCCCATTCCAATGGAATAAGCTCGTACCCTCAGGTGCGAAAGGGAGATTTCCCGACTAAGTATCTTGCACACTTCCACGCGGGGCAATGGTTCATGAATAGATATTTAGAGGCCGATCATAAATAAAGTTAGCATGAGGCTCAATGGGTGGAAAATAAAATTGATTTCTTTCGTAGGTGAATTGGTGTTGGTCAGAAGTATGTTGCAAAGTCAAGGGTCGTACCTTATGTCTTCGTTTGTTGCTCCAAGATCGATTACTATTGAGTTTGAAACGAAGCAACGACACTTTATTAGAGAGAGAGAGGGGGGGGGGGGGGGGGGTAACAATATGAATAAAACACATTTGATTATATGGAATTTGGTCAAGAATAATAAGATGAATGGTGGTCTAGACGTCAAGGATCTCAAAGTTTTTTACGAAACTCTTATTGGAAAGTGGCATTAGAGGTTTTTTTCGGAACAAAGTAGTTGGTGGAGAAATCATATTGTAAAAAAGTTTGGGAATGCCGGAATAGTTGGACACTTAACTGGATCCTGACTAATTCAGGGTGCTCGGTTTTGGAAAAGACCCTTTCGACCGTATACATCTTACTTTTCCAAAAGATTAATCATAAGCCTAGTAATACTCCCACAACAAATCAAAGCAACCAAAATAAATTGGACCTGCTTAACATCGGCACAAAACAAAAGACTGTCATCAGCAAAGAGAAAATGAGTCACTTCGCCTTCAAAATCTTGCTCGTCATAAAAAAACCCGAGATCCAACCCTTATTGCTCAAATTTTTAAGCAAAGAAGAAAGCATCTCCATAATAATCAATTGAGGTATGAAGAAAGAGAGTCTTCTTGCTGTGAGTCTCACATTCCAATGTACATTTATGCGCTCTACTCTTTCATTGCTTCACTACAATTCTTATAAGGTTCAAACTTATTTTCGAGGGGACACTCGTTCAATTATTGAAAAGATGTAATCCAAGCACGATTGCTGGAAAATAAACTTGGGTAGTTTATTTTAACATTACGTTTTTCATCCTTCTTTTTCCATGTAATGCCTACAAAGCAAATTACAAGACCCACAAAATTTCTCTATTTGACCCACCTACAGGGCATCTGCCTTCCGTATACATGTAGTATAAAAAAATTTAATTTAAGTTAAATATATACGCAGGCTAATTGACCATCAGTCAACCCACTTAATTCCACCTTATACGTGTGAACGTCATATTCCATTCAGCCTTGTCCACCGTAAAATGATGACGTGCTAGAAGCCCGGCTCCTAGAGCTGTCGTACCCAGACATAATCTCACTCACCGGTGCGGAGGAAGCGTGGCTATGAAATGGCGACCCAGCAGGGCTCCCGCCCGCAAAGTACAAGCTTGCCATTTTCTCCTCTGCAATATCCCTCAATCTATTGAGCTCCGGCAACAGAACTTCCTTAAGATCTGGCCTATCTTTCCTCCTCAATTCCGCGCACTGGATACCCAATTTCGCCAGCTTCATTGCCTCTTCAACCGGCCAATCAGGTACATCTGGATCAAGCATGTCCGTGAAGTTTCCCTTGTTGATCGCGCGCTGCACGTGGTGGGTCAGTCCCATTGGAGGCTTGGCCGTCAGTAACTGCAAAAAGATGATACCAAGCGAATAGATGTCTGATTTGGTGCCCAACATCCCAGTCTGTTGATACTCCGGGTCGATGTAGCAGAACGTCCCCGCTGTCTGGGTCATCCTGTATTGCGTGATACTGTCGGCCACCGACGGCGGGACCAGCCTCGCCAAACCGACATCGCTGATCTTGGTTACAAAGTTCCGATCCAATAAGATGTTCCCTGGCTTGAGATCCCGGTGGACCAACGGCTCGGGTTTCGTCTGGTGGAGGAAATGTAGTCCCGTGGCGATCTCTGCCGCGATTCTGAACCTCAACTGCCAGGAAAGTGCAGGGGTCTTCCCTCGTCGGAGGAGGCGGTCGTCCAAACTGCCGTTGGCCATGTACTCATAGACTAAGCAGCCATATTCGGGGCAGGCTCCGATTAAGAGGACCATATTTGGGTGGCGGATTCGAGACAAAATGTCCACCTCCTGCTGGAATTGGGACCTGCCCTGGGCGGCGTCAGGGTGGAGGGCTTTGATTGCAACGGGTGTGTGGTCAAGGTGGCAGCGGTAGACGGGACCATAGCCCCCTTCACCAATTTTGAGTGAGGTTGAGAAATCGTTGGTGGCGTCTATGATCTCTTCGATGGTGTATTGCCGACAGCGGAGGTCGCTGTGGGCTATGGACTCTGTGTGTTTCCTTCCTTCAGATTCGATCATCAGTTTCATCTCAGCATTTTTCCTCTTCAAGGCTTCTCGTTCTGCAAGCTTCTGAGCTGATTCTACTGCCTCTATGGCCGTCTGGCGTTTGGCCTTTTCCTCTTTGATGGCTGCTAATGCGGCCTCTTCCACCGTTTTTGCCATATCTATCTTTTGTTGCTTTTCAATTTTCCATCTCTGCAACTCCTTTGCCTGCCCAAACATATATATTATCAATTGTGTTCACAATTTTTAAAAGCTCTACACTATATATATAGATTGAATAGTCAGATGGTGTATTCATAATTGGTTTCCATCAAATTAGATAATCAAATTGTATTGATCAATACAACATTGCATATTTACATCTACCAATATTTTGAATCAAAATGCAGACTTGTCCATATCATGAACATAAATAATGTATCTTTTAATATGGAGGCGTAACTACTTATCGTAGACTAGAAGCTTTTCTCGTTTACTAACCATACGTTGTTTTGAGTTCTTACCTTGGATTTTGCAGTGAGGGCCTCTTTGCAAGCGTTGTTGTACATCTCCATGGTTTGTTTCAGCTCCAATTTCAGTCGCCTTACTTCAGACTCAGCATCATCCTGTTCAAAACAATTTCTTAAGTCTTTGATTTTAAGTATAGATGATTTGTCAAGTTGGTAGAGCTACCCTTGTGAGTCACTACTCACCGTGCCCTGGGAAGCAGAAGAAATACTAAGGCTATCGATGTCGGAGGCGGTTGAGAAATCACCAAAATCAACAGATGAGGGGGCTCCTCCATAAGACGACGCAACGCTTATAACGTCTGAATTTGAAGCCCCGGAGAGCCTAGAGTTGATACCAAAGTCGTTGTTGTTGTCGTAGGATGGGAACATGATTCGATCAACGCACATCCTTCCTCCTCCTCCGTTACTGCTTATAAATGAAATGTCTGTATCCGTCACGCTAGAAGCTCTGCTTCTACTGACAGATGACCTGTAGGAGCTGTCATCGTCGGGATAGTCTGTAAAAAAGTAAGGAAGCCAGACATTAAAATGACATGTGGGATCAAAGAGTTGTGGTTATATAAATGTTTGTATGGAAAACTAACCAGTATGGTCAGTGTTGTTGGATCCTTTCTTATCATCAATGTCATTGTGGGTGGCCAGGGTAGATCTGGGCGGAGGAGGAGCGATGGCGTTTCGTAAAGATGAAATCTTGCCTTTCCCAATCACATACACGGTGCAGAAATCTGGTATCCCTTTCATAACAGTGCTCGGCACATCTGTCAGCTTGAATCTCCTGCATAATGTGATTGGTTAACGATTCTTAATTGGTATTGATTTGAGAAGTAATATATAATTAGATAAAAGAAGAACAACCTAACGAGGCCGCCACGTGAGGGTGTCCCATGTACAAGAACCTCAACGACATTGGTGACGCAGTAATTGATGATGGCCTTTGGAATATCTGTATCTTCCACCAGAACTTCGAATGCTTTTACCTCTTTTCGGGTACAGAAGCAGCGGAAGGGAAGGAAGAGCTCTTTAGTTTGGTTGTCAAATTGATGAGGCTTCTTCACACCACCGCCGCCATTGTCATCCTTATGATCGGAATTGGAATCAGGGGTTCCTCCTCCCCGACTACCATTTCATTTCGAAAGAAACAAAAAAACACACAAATAAGAAAACAAATTTGAAAATTAGAGAAAAGGGAAAGATGAGAGAGGGTTTCGAATTTCGATTACGGGAAACAATGTGGTTTGTGTATTTACATGGGTAAAGAGAGGTAGAGGCGGATGTGGTAGGCTTTTGCCTGACATGGAGAAGAATGACGGAACCCCCTCTAGAGATCAAATTCTCGAGGGTCCATTTGAGGGCAAACTGGCTGCCCTTGTCTTTATCGACGGCCACTGCCACGAGTTGTGGCTCGGCCGAGGAATTCTTCCTGTTGGTGGCCGCCGCCATTCCGGTCAGGGAAAAGTTTTTTCTGGTAGAAAAAATTATCCCTGAGAAATGGAACGGCCACCTGCAAGGCCAGAGGAGGAAACCTCTGTTAGGAATATATGATGAAGACAATTACAGGAATTTCTTCGGGTGTTCATTGTGATTTCTTTCATTTGCTTTATAAACGGTTTCTAGGGAGGGTGTTCAGAAAATTATCAACGGTCATTAGCAAATTAGCTAATAGTTATGGAGAGTGAAAACCCCGAATAAAATATTGTTGTAATGGATTGGAAAAATTCCCAATTTGTTGAATACATTTTTGGAATTAAGTGTTATAAATCTTAAGATAGCTTATATTTATTATATATTAAATATTCACTAGCTTTTTTGCCCGCCCGCCAACGGGATTGAGTAAAACAACATTTTTATTTTCTCTCATGTTCATAATTTATTTCAGTTTGAAGTTTGATCTCAATGTTCTTTACTTCATTAAGTTTGCATAAAAACACGCCAGTGTTAACTGTAAGTAATACTCAACATATATATCTAACCATTCAAATTAAGCCTATTGCAAAATTCACAATTATTCATAAAATTAGCTGTGAGAATTGTTTTTTTCATTTCGCACTATTCATAAAATTAGACGTCAAACTATTTTTTCATTTCGCACACATGTGTACATAATAATAGCAATTGTAGTAAATATAAAACAATAGAGTTGATGTGATGATTTGTGAAATTAACTATAATGATAACAATTATAAAAAAAAACTTCACATAAACGAAAAAGAAAAGTCATGAAAAACTTCACATGAATGAATAGGCTTGAAAATGATTTGATTTGGATGTGAATATTTGATATCCCTTTGCCATTTCTCGTATTTTTTTTGCGGGCAATAGTCATCCTAAATTGTTTATTGTGTATTAAAATTCAAGAATTAGAAGATTGATCTAGGTCAAATTGTTAAATTCCATTGAGAGAACCATTCAAGTATGTCATATAACCTCCGAATTTTAAGAGTTTAGAGATAGGTCAGGATGATTTTTGCATAGAGTACTGTTAAACCAATTATATTTCATTAACCAGACACTCTCCGGAGGAGATTTTGGAGTTTTGAAGACACGATTAAACGGGAGGAAGCTAGGATTTGTTCAGGAGTATCATTGAGTCACCAAGATTAGTTTATTCCGGAGTAAGATGTCTTTCTCTTCGGTTTCTTCTCCGTTATATCTTTGATTTCTTCCAAAGCCATGAGTAGGTAAACTCTTTAGTTTTTTTCAGATTGGATGAAACTCTAGTTAGGTTTTGTATGGATGATGTTGGGTTTTTAACCTTTATGTTAATTGAGGTTTTTTTAGACTATTGATGCTATTTTCCTAAAACCTAATTTAAACGTTTTGAATCTGATTGATTGACCAATTGTCAGTTTCTTGTTTATCTTTGATTTCGCGGGTCTGGCCAAGAACGTGAGTCATTTTAGAGTTTAGGAAGTCGTTAGGTTCTGTCGGTAGCTTGACCATAGGACCGGTAGACCTAATGTCTTTCCAGTATCTCTGTGGCATATCGAACACCTTATATGCGTTCTTGACAATTTGTAAGTTAGCTTGACCATAGGAACTTGTTGGTTTGATAGGATAGTATCTCTACGGCCTGACCATGGAGTCGAGATTAACCAAGGAAGTGTCGAGTAATCAAGTCTGTTGAACCGAAATTGCATTGCATCTATCCGTCTTAACCGAGCTAGAGCGGATTCGAGTATGGACAAACGTCTTAGTCATACTTCTAAACCACAACTTGTTTACTTGCATTAGTTGTTCAATTTGCATTCTTAGATAATTAGTTCATAAACCAATTCTAAACCAAACGACAAAAAAGACTCTGAATCGCTTTAAATACATTGTTGAGTAATAGAATCGGAAAAACCAAAGGGAAAAACGATCTCTTTGGAAAATCCATTGAGTAAAACTTAGTGTGCATTAATTTGAGCATCAAGTTTTTTGTGTCGTTGCCTGAAATTTTTCTAATTCTAGGAAAGGCATTGTGTGCTTAAACTTTTCATTCATTTTTTTATCATCTCTTACCTCCCACATTTTTATACTACTTGGTTTTTCTTGTTTTTTTGTTTCAGGCAAGATAGCAGGTACAGAGAAAAAACGGTCTAGTAAGCGAATAGCTAAAAAGGGTAAAGTTTTCTACACTCACTTCGGCACTACACTAGTTCTTCCTCCAGCGAAAACTGTCAGAACTCCTAAGACAAATAAGACTCTTTTTGCTACTCCATCATCATCTACACCATCCACCATAGCTACTACAGATCATCTGCTCCACCTAAGATATTCATTATGGAAGAGAGGACAAAAAAATATCATGGTCGTTCGACCATTGACGGGACCACCTCTTGCATCAGATTCCCACCATGGGCACTCACAATTTGCACATTCCTCCTCACATGATCAACATGATCCAAGCGAATGGGAACACTTTTTCTGGAGGACTTAATGAAGATCCCAATGCTCATGTAAGGAACTTCATGAGGCTTGCTCACACCATCTCAAACAACGAAGCAGACCATAATACTGTCAAGCTTCAATTATTACCTTTTACTTTGAAGGGACACGCAAAGCAATGGCTGTATGATCATCCTGCCAATCATTTCACTACTTGGGATGATCTAGCTAGAGCATTCATAGAAGAATTATTCTCTCCTTCTAGAACCGAGGCACTCAAGGTACAAATTGTAGTTTTCCAAAGTGGTCTAGAGGAGAACTTTTATGAAGCTTGGCAGAGATTTCAAGGACTTCTCGAGCTTGCCCTCACCATGGATGGGATGACTTCTCCAAGTTCACTACATTCCTTAGAGGCTTGGATTATGAGAAGAAGAAGGATTTCTCCTTGCAGTTGAATGGGGACTTGAATGACATGGTTGCAACCGCAGCTTTGGCTTCTTGTAAGAGCTTTGCCATGAAGATTAAATCTCTTGTGTAAGCTAATCCAATGAAGATGGACGACATGTATCCAAGGAAAGTGAGATTCTCTACTGATGCCCAGTATCCGGTTTCCACAGGTCCTGTAAAGGTAGATAATATTAAGAGTCAGTTGGAGCTGGATAATTCAAGACTGGAGATGGAAGTGCAGCGACTCAGGCACGAGCTGGGAAGTGCTCAAATAACTCCCCCACTAGGTGTGCCTACAGCTCTACCACCAGGGTTCAAGATGCTTACTAGATCCACTCCTCCTCTAGTTGCGAAGGAAGAGAATGTAGTCGCAGTTTCATCCCCTCGAAACCAACTCAAAATACAAAGACTAACTCAATAAATTTAAAACTGACTCCAGCCATGGGTTGCCTCACATGAAGCGCTCTCGTTTAACGTCATTGAGCTGCACGGTACCTGGATGACGATCAAGAAGCGTCCCAACTCAGGACTTCTTTTACGCTCGCGTCAGAATCCATGAAGTAAAGTTTTGGTGTACCTCCGGCCAAGAGGAATTTACTCCCATCGGCGTGGGTTAATTGAGTCCTACCATCGAGGAGGTTGCCAGTGATTTCGAATGGTCCAAATAGATCCTTCAAATGCATGCTTTCATATGGTGGTTTATCGGATGATAGTGGGGTAATTGGCTTTCAAGCCACTTTCTTCGTTGCCTTGCACTCCACCTTCACTTCTCCATTATCTTTAACTCGTTGCACTACAAAAAATTGACCTTTAGCTATTCCAAAATTACAACGACATGAAAATGCAGTAGCAAATAGTTACTATTTGCTACGGTAATCACTATTTCATGTAGTAATTTGCAGTAGCAAATACTATTTGCCACACCACTATTTGCTACACTCAGCATCCCGTAGCAAATAGTGGTGTGGCAAATAGTATTTGCTACTGCAAATTACTATATGAAATAGTGATTGCCGTAGCAAATACTAACTATTTGCTACTGCATTTTCATGCCGTTGTAATTTTGCAGTAGCTAAAGGTCCATTTTTTTTGTAGTGTTGCGATCCACCGGTGGGTGCCTTCTTTTCTTCCATCTTCCTTGTCTTCTGTGCCAGAGGCTCTTCAGTTGGATGGATAGTCTATTCAACACCTGTAACACAGATTTATGAAGAAATGCTAGATTTTTCATTAGTACTAGAGTTGATCGCGGTCCTTGGTAACTATTATTGAAGTACTAATTCTGGCGATTGCTAGGTGTTGTACCATAGTTACCCTGGTTCCGGTGAGGTGGCTGGTAGGCTCCACTAGGTTGATTACCCGACTTCTGCTCTTGAAATAACCCAGATGGTTGATTATTCTGATTCTGGTTCATGCCGGAGTTGTATGGAGGACGCTCTTGGAAGCTTGCTTATTGATATTGTTGTTGAGGTTTCCTGGATTGACGATAGTCGGAGTAGCCTTTTTATTGTTGGTGAAGCCTTGACCAACAAAATTCACTTCATCTACAGACCATACATCTTCTTTACCAAGTTCTGACAACTTCCTCTATTGTGAGCACATGCTCCACACCATTCACAATCGGCAACGAAGACAGAAACTGAAGGAGGATTGATGGGTGCACCAGCTTTCTTCATGTGCTTCTGGACCTCAACTTTGATCTATTCTTCGATACCCAATTGGCTCTTGGATCCTTTGGATTTCCTCTCCCAATTCCTGGACTTAGAGGCACAACTAACAAAGTGAAGAAGAGCAGATTCTAGGGTGAGGGTGGTGCAGTCTCCTTCAGCTAAGGAGTTGACCCATTTGGCGGACTCATCATTCATACCCCAAACAAAAATCTCAGCTAGTTGTCTTTGCTCAAACCCATGATGAGGGAAGTTGTAGAGAAGTTCTTGGAATTCATTCCAAGCATCATATAAGCTGACTCCATCCTTCTGGACGAACCTGGAAATGCTATCTTTGTAGGTCGTTGTTCTGGATGGAGGGAAGTACTCCTCCATAAAGTCTTGAGAAAGGTCATCCCAGTTGGTGTAGTGACCGGGTGGCTTGCTGTTAAGCCAACTCTTGGAGGCGCCTCTGAGAGAGAATGGGAAAGATCTCAAGCATAAGGAAAGGAAATCTGCCAGATGAGTTCATGGTTGTCATGCGGCTTCCCTTCGAATTGGACATCCCTAGAAATCATTCCCAAGAACGGGATTTTGATCTCATAATCGAGATCTGCATCATTAATCGTGATGAAAATACTTGATCGGACGCTAGTCATGCTCGGCTTATTGTAATCCGCCATGGTGCGTTCAGTAGGAGGTGGTGGTGGTGGTGGATTATCCATTCTGGGAGAAGGTGGTAGTGAATTTGAATGAATGGAAGGTGTAGGCGAAGAATATGAGTTCTCCTTCAACTCCTCAACTTTAATGGGGGTAAAGGATGGGGGTGGATCGATTGTCACTTGCTACTTCACTTGCTGTTGCTTGGTCGGTGTAGAACTGTTTGGCTTGTTTGAGCTCTTAGTCTTGTTAGGCTTGAACTGAGAACGAGTGAGAGGGCGGTTCATATACCTGCATTCAACCTGCAAGTCAACAAAAACAAGAACAACCGGTGTAATATCGAAGTGTGATGGAAAGTGATAAGATGGAAGGTAGAAGAATAAATGCCAACTCTTCTTTCAAACAATAGAGAAGAGTCCCCGACAATGGGGTCAATTTGATAACGATGTAAATAGGGTATCAAATACTACCAAGATTAATATTCAGTTCTCAAACACCGCCATAACTTCTTACCCTTAGGTCTAAGTTCGCGAACGTTCACTCTATCAAATGTAACTACCATGATTAATTAACCGTCTGTGCGTTCACTTCTGCAATGGATAACTAACTGGTGCACCTGATTGGTTTTAGTGAGTTACTCTAGAAGCGGATTAACCCTAAATGGTTCCTACGAAAGGCACACTCCATTGAATAGGTTAATTGATTGATTTGAGGTTCTAAAATAAGGTGGACATTCGCCAACTATTCTTATTTGAACAAGAAACTAATCTAGGTGAACAAGCTAGAAAAGTAACACGACACGAAGAACAAATCAATTATGAAAGAGAAACTATCTGAATTAAAATCTAATTACCGCCGATCTGTGACCGCTTTAAAGCTCCGAGTCACTTAGGGTTCATTTAACTAATCTTAACAAGTTTAGCTACTCATGTTTAAATCAAGAGAATCAAAGACAGCAAAGGAGTTCATCTTAACAAGGAAGAACAAAGAAGAATTGTAAAACCAAATTTCGACGACTCCGACGAAGCTTCAAACTTGAGAAATCTTCACTCCTAGTCCGACCACTCCAGATGGAAAGATGGTGTCAGGATCTCTCCGGGAACTTTGAGATACGCTCTAAACTTCTCTTTCAGCTCTGTAAGTCTAAAATCGTGTAAGTGTATGTTCTTCCCTTGAATTGGGGTTGATAGCTACTTAATTAGGCTCCTTTCCACATCACAGCCGAAACTTCCATGTGTAAACCAATCTTATTTTTCCGCATGAGAATTCCTAATGGCTTCTTCACAATGTTCTTGGCGAGAACATTGAAGTTCTCGCTGAGAACTTCTTCACAAAATTATCTTAGATTGGCGATGCTATTTGGCTGGGTTTTGTAAACAAAATCTCGCAGAGAACTTGGACATTCTCGGCGAGAACTTCATGTGCTAGGCAGCCTTTCATCATTCTTGATCAGTTTGATTTCTGAATTGATTTGAGTCATTTCTTGAGGCTTCATTGCTTCCCGAACACGTCTGATGGCTACATATCTCACGGCAAAAACCTGTGTACTCAACAAGACACTAGAAAACACATCAAATAGACCTGAAATGGGCCTAAGTAACCAAATCGGTAGGAAATAGTATCAATGAATGAAAACTCACTAAACTACCCCTAAAACCGTGTTACAAGCAATGAAATGTCGCTTAAACGGGGCTGATAAACACGATAAATCTAGTGTCATCATTCACCTAGCACCTTCATGAGGTTAATGAATCAAGTCCTTAGATCATTGATAGGAAAATTTGTTGTGGTTTACTTTGACGACATTCTTATATACTCTAAAAACCTAGATGATCACTTAAAGCACTTGAAATCGGTCCTAGAAACCCTAAGGAAGGAACAATTATATGCTAACATGGCCAAGTGCACCTTTTGCAAGATCACCTTGTATTTTTTTTTTTGTTGTTGGCTCAGCATGAATTAGGGTTGACGAGGACAAGATAGAAGCCATCAAATCTTGGCCTATACCTCAAAGAATCACGGATGTTAGAAGTTTGGTATGGCTAGTTACTATCGAAAGTTCGTAAAGGACTTCAGCACCCTTGCTGCCCCCCTCACGGCTGTCATCAAGAAGGATACCCCTTCAAATCACTACAAGAAAATAACCTCCTAACATCGAAACTTTAACAGCGGTCAGGAATCCGCTGTTAGATTTAACTTCCTAACAGCGGATTTTTAAACATCCGCTGTTAGCTAACATCGGTCATACATTCGCTGTTAGGTATTCGATGTTAAAATAAAAATTCAGCAGGCGCCAAAAAATCCCGCCACCGCGGGAATGTGAAATTTTGGGGGGAAAGCTAACAGCGGATATTATCCGCTGTTAGAATGAAAATTCAGCAGGCGCCAAAATATCCCGCCCCCCGCGGGAATTCAAAATTTTGGGTGGGAACCTAACAGCGGATTATATCCGCTGTTAAAGATTGCTGATGTGGCAATCCGTGTGTCCACCCCCAGCCAATCCGTTTTTTGTTATTTTATTTATTTATTTTATTTCCGTAATTTGCACATCTACGGAATTAGAGGAAGGAGAAGAAGAAGAAGAAGAAGAAGAAGAAGAAGAAGAGAAGAAGAGAAGAAGAAAGGAAGAAGAAGAAGAAGAGGAAGGAGGGAGAAGGAAGCAGAAGAAAGAGAGCAATATGAAGAAGAAGAAGAACAGAAGATAAAGAAGAAGAAGAAGAAGAAGAAGAAGAATAGAAAATGAAGAAAAAGAAGAAGAATAGAAGATGAAGAAAAAGAAGAAGAATAGAAGATGATGAAGAAGAAGAAGAAGAACAGAAGATGAAGAAGGAGAAGGCAAAAGAAGAAGAAGAAAGAAGAATAGCGGATGATGAAGAAGGAGAAGAAAGAAGAAAAGAAGAAGAAGGAGAATAGAGAATCAAGATCTGGAATAGAGAAAGAAGAAGAAGAAGAAGGAGAAAGAAAAAGAAGAAGAAGAAGAAGAAGGAAGAAGAAGAGGAGGAAGAACTGTGGAAACCTGCTCCGGTGAGCAGGTTTCTGCAATTTTTTTTAATTCTGATCGGAACTCTAACAACGGATTTTATCTGCTGTTATATGTTTAATCCGCTGTTATACTACAAAAAAATAGCTGTTTAGCGTCGGTCATAAACGCGTTTTAGCATCGGTCGTGACCGATGCCAAAATAAATAGCGTCAGTCGGCAAGACCGACGCCAGATTCTGTGACGCTAAAGTTTAGCGTCGGTCATTTGGTCAACCGACGCTAAAACGCGTGCCAACCGACGTTATAGTATTTCGGTCGAACCACCAACCGGCTCAGTGGTTAGCAATTAGCGTCGGTCGGTACGTCTGACCGACGCTAATTACAAGACCAACGCTAAACCGCGGGTGTCTGGTCAACCACTCGTTGACCTGCAATATCATTTAGCGTCTGTTGTGACCGACGCTATTATAGGTCCGACCGACGCTATTTGAGGTTCCAGTGGGCAGAATTCTGCTTAATTTTTTCCTATTCTCATACTCTTCTAGTGCCAATACCTGCATAAATTTCCCTGCATACATCAATTTCATTTTCACAATTCACTTTTCCAATTCACTTTTCCAATCAATAAACATACTGTATATAAATGTCGAAAACATCCTCCTAAAACATTCTACTAAAACATTGTTCTAACACATGCACCTTAAACATCCCCCTAAAACACCTAAAACACATGCTACCTACTCATCCTCCTCGTCATCGTACGAGTCCAGGTCCTGGGCATGCATATCTGGGGGCATACTCCCTTTTCCCTTACAAGATGAACCCACCAACTGGCTGAGCCGCTGAACCTCCGCCTCCAGATGGCTCAAGCGCTGGACCTTTGCATCTAACACCCTCACTCGATCCTCAGCGGGACAATGGCCGAAGACGTGAGTGGTAGTAGCTGAACTACTACCCTGACTCGATCCACCGGCTGCTCCACCACGTCTCCTACTCATATTAACCTAAATAGACAAAGACAACAAATAATTAGAATTATCAATATTTTAAATTTACATATATCATATACTACATTACATTACCTGGGAGGGGGTAACGCCAGATCCCATATCGCGAACTCTACCACTGTGCTCCTTCGGATAAACAAGTCCGAGTGCATCGTTCGCAGAACGAAATGTCGGGATTGTGGGATCACGGGTCAGCTCCAGAATCCGAGGCTACACATTGATGACACAAATGGGTTTCACAAACCAAAGTTAAATTTTTTTGGTAGAAAAGCCGCGCAACGCGCTTTAATTATTAATTAAGACGTGGCGCGGTTCTGAAATGCCAGACAATCATATCTAAGAAAGTAAGCCAAATTACAATCAGACAGGGGAAACAAATGGGATCCAAACGGGAAATTGTGACCTCTCTCGCAAGAAAATCTGCCACCTTGTTACCCTCGCGGTACACATGCCGGATAGTAACCCACCAATCTCGAGCACGAAGCTCGCGGAAGCTGAGAACCTCCCCAGCATGCTGGTGTAGCGGCTCTTCAGAAGAAAGAAAAGGCTCAATAGCCGCTCTGGAGTCCATCTGGAGCTCGATACAGCGAAATCCCATACTCCAAGCAAGCTCCAGGCCAAAGATTGCTCCTCTAAGCTCAGCACGGGTAACTGAGCATCGGCCAAGGTTTAAGGAGAAGCCGTTCAAACACAAACCAGCAGCGCGGCGCAGAATTCCCCCTGCCGCAACACCATTACGAGCATCCACCCATCAGTATTAATTGTTACTCGGTCAGGCGGCCCAGGCTCCCAGGCAATATCATCCCAATCCCTCACAGCTTGGCAGTCAAGCATTCTAGCATCCCTGGACAGAGCACTCGCCGCCGTCACCGTCCAAGCTCGGACCTTATGAGCCAATCCGCTAGCATCGATTCCGTCTCCATTAAACACAAAGTCGTTTCTGGCTTTCCATAACTGCCAAAGGCCCATACCAAACAAGAGGGAATTGGCACCTGTAAGGTGGCGTTTCAGCCAACCATTGAAATCAGCCGACCAGTAGGGGACGATGTTAGGGAGCCCCAGCCCACTCCAAAAGACATCAGCAAAATGACAGTCGCGGAATATATGGGAGGCTGATTCGCTCCCATGGTTACACCTAATGCATCCTCCATCTGCCGTCATATGTCTCCGACCTCTCTCTGCATTAGTTAGGAGTCGGCCGTGCCCCAGGATCCAGAGGAAGTATCTGACCCTGTTAGGGCCTTTCCAATCCCAAAGCATTTTCCAAATGTCCCTATCGGCAACCACAACATCACTAAGAATTAAAGAATAGGCCGACTTAAGGGAAAACTCACCATTCCGACTTCCACCCCAGATAACGACATCCTCGCCATGACTATCCCGAGGAATAGACATCCCAATCACCTCCTCCATAGCCTCTGAGGGAAGAAGGCTATTCAGCTTGTCAACATCCCATGTTCCCTCTGCCGTAACAAAGTCTGCAACTAATTCCTCTTCATTAAACAATGGGTCTGTAGGGTCAGCGACCTCGTAAAGCAAACGGCCAGAATCGAGCCACCAAGCTGACCAGAAAAGGGTCAATCTGCCGTCCCGAATGCCTGATCTAGTTCCCAACACCATAGTCGGCCACGCCCGAGTGATGCCACGCCAAAGAGCGGACTGGGATGCTCGGTGGGACGGAACCAAATCAGCACCTCTCTTCTTGAAATACTTGGCCTCAAGAATCCGCACCCAAAGCAGGTCAGGTTTTTGGAAGAAGGTAAAGGCCAGCTTGATCAAAAAGGCTTGGTTCAGGAGGCTTGCCGAACGAAGCCCGAGGCCTCCATCTTCCTTCGGACGGCAGACTTGCTCCCACGAGATCAAATGAATCTTCCTGCCCTCATTGCTGGATCCCCACACGAAGTCACAAATCTTCTTGTCAATATCCTTGCAGGTCTCGGCCGGCAGGACAGAAGTTTGCATAGCATACGCCGGAATAGCAGCCAGAACAGATTGGGCCAACGTCACTCTTCCGGCAATGCTCAAAGATTTGTCCTTCCAACCCGCAAGCTTCGAGTCCATACGAGAAAGGATATCACTATACGTTGTCTTCGTCGTTCTCCCATGGAGGATAGGGACTCCAAGATATCTTCCCAAGTCTTGAGTAAGCGGGATTCCAAGAGCTGAAGAAATTGCTGCCGCAGCTCTCCTGTCCGTGTTTTTAGAGCAGAAAAGGGTTGATTTTTCCTTGCTCACTGCTTGGCCTGAAGCATCACAGAAAAGGTTAAGGCATCCCAGAATAGTACTAGCCTGCTCGACCGAAGCCTCTGCAAACAAAATCAAATCATCAGCATAAAAAAGGTGAGAGAGCTCTGGTCCACCCCTGGATAACGAGATCGGCCTCCACTCATTTCAAGCAACCCGTCTCGAATGATGTGGCTCAGCCGCTCCATACATAGGGTAAAAAGAAAAGGCGAAAGGGGACACCCTTGTCTGATCCCTCTATGTGGCAGGAATTGGTCTGTAAGATCGCCATTCCACAGCACTTGGAACTTGGTGGAGTAGACACAGGCCATAATCAAGTTCACAGTACTCTCGGCCAACCCAATCGCAAAAAGAGTATCACGGATGAATGACCACTTAATTCGATCATAGGCCTTAGACAGATCAAGCTTCAGCACCATCCTCTTCGCCTTACCCTTGTCGTGCTCCATAGAATGGACGACTTCCTGCAGAACAATAATATTGTCAGAAATGAGCCGACCAGGCACAAAGCTGGATTGGGTGGAACAGATCAGCTCCGCCATAAGGGGTCTCAATCTGAGCATCAGGTACTTCGTAATGATTTTATAGATCACGTTACAAAGGCTAATTGGCCGAAAATGGTGCATCGTCTCTGGGTGCGAGCGTTTGGGGATGAGGCAAATGATAGTTGAGTTAACACTCGACACTCGGCTCAGATCCGTGAAGCAATCTGTAACGAACCTCAGCACATCCCGGCCAACCACCTCCCAATTCCGTTGGAAGAAGATGGGCTGAAATCCATCTTTCCCCGTGCTTTAAGGCCACTCATGCTCCTAATCACACTCCGCAGCTCATCCAAAGAGGGAAGTCTGCTCACTGCACTGCTCTGGGCCTCTGAAATCTGCTGGAAGTGCCAATCAAGAGCCGGTCCACCCCCACCAACGTCACTAAAAATCCCCACAAGTGACTAATTGCCAACCGCTGAAGCTCCCTTTGGTCGGAAATCCACTCTCCATGAGGATTCTGCAGGGAAGCAATGAAGTTTGATTTTCTTCTATGGAGAGTTGAGACATGAAAGAAATGGGAGTTTTGATCACCGTCTCTAACCCAAGTAGCTCTCAATTTCTGAACCCATAACAACTCTTCCTCCCAAAGTGTGTGTTCAAGCTCGCGACGGGTCCGCTGTTCTTCATCTCCTCCGACGGCCCCACCGAGAGATTGGGCATGGGTTTCAAGCTCCGCCAAATGCTGTAGGAGAGCAGCCTTACGGTGGAAGATGTTACCAAAGGTGTCCCTATTCCAGAGGGAATAAGCCAGCTTCCGAAGCTTACCAGTAAAGGATCCATTGTCCCCCAAGCCGAATCTAGTAGCCTTTTGAAGTCTGAGTGCTCGAGCCACGTAGCAACAAACCGGAAAGGTCGAGCTCTAGGGCACGGTGCGCCTTCCTGACAAACTGCAAGAGGATGGGCCTATGATCGGAGCGAGCCGGGGGATATGCTGAACCAGGGCTTCGGGGAATTTACAGAGCCACTCCGCCGAAGCAAACGCCCGATCAATACGTGTCCTCAGCGATCCTCTGAACCAAGTAAAGGGGGGCCGAAAAAACCAATGTCAAGAAGCTGACAGTCGTTTATACAGTTGCGGAAGGACACCACACTGTTAGGATTGAAGGGAGCTCCACCCTCTTTCTCTGAGGGGTGGAGGTAGGAATTAAAATCCCCAATGAGACACCACGGATAGCGAACAGCTTCTGAAAAGCTTCGCAGCTCGTCCCAAAGAAGAACTCTGCCAATAGGAAAGGGTTTAGCATAAATTGCCGACACAACCGAGCAAATCCCATCTGACTGCCAAATCTCAAAATGCAGGGCCTGGTCTGACCTGCTTAATTCATGGATGGTGAAATCATTACCTTTCCATAACACCCAAATGCCGCCAGAAAATCCAATCGCATCAACAACAAGCCAAAAATCAAAACCCGTCTTGCGAAGTACACTCCGAAGCCCGTCTCCCGCTGATCCGAGGCTCGACAATAATCACGATAGATGGCGCAAACTTCGTAACATAAAACTTGAGAGTCGGGATAAAATCTCTATGTCCCGCCCCCCGACAATTCCAAGATAAAATATCAATCATTAGAAGAGAAGGGAAGACAAACCAAACCCAGCTAACATTGCTTATCCGGGGGTCTACCGCCACCTGGCGGGCCAGCAAAATCCGAAGGCTGACTAGCCGAGGCACTAGCAGGATTTGTCACACCTTGCTTCTTAGACACAAACTTCTTAATATTAGCAACTTTGGTAACCTTCGGAGGCGCAGGGTTCCTCTTCGCTTTAGGACCTAGGGCTGGAAATGAACCCGTACGGATATGGGATTACCCGAACCCGTGAGGGTTTAGGGTACCCGTAACCCGTTCGGGTTCGGGGTTTGGAATTGAAATTTGGATTAGGGTACCCGTAACCCGTTCGGGTTCGGGGTTTGGAATTGAAATTTCGGATTAGGGTACCCTTAACCCGTATGGGTTAATATCCGTTCTACACGAACCAAATAACAAAAAAATTCTATAATACTGTAATGCTGACATAATGTGATAATGACATTAACTTGGATCTGCTTTATTAGCAGAAGCTGCTATTGCTTCATCCTTTATAAGAGATAAGAGGAAGACTATTGTGGATTTATCAAATATCAACAAAAGTGTCTGTCATCATTCATTTATAGGTTTTAGAAGAAGAGATATACTATATGGTGTTGCGTATGATACACCCGCAAAGAATGATCCATCTACCCGTATCATTTATCAACTCAAACCTCTGGTTGCGAAAGTAATCTTCCAATTAGCCTTTAAATGAGACTCTCATCTAACGGCAAGGAGATTATTATTATACATTCATCGTTTAATTGGGTTTGAAATGGAATGACCAAATGACGTCATGAGGAATGTACATTTCAAACAAATGAATTCATGTGCTGCACTGGTATGGAAAAAAATTTCATTATGTAATGATTAACAAACCCATGGTACTTTATAAGTGAATTAATTAAACAAAAAATAAATTAATTTAATCAAATTCGGGTATCCGTGGGTTACCCGACCCCGACCCCGTTCGGGGTTAGGGTACCCGTAACCCGAACGGGTTCGGGGATGAGTTTCGAGAATTAGGGTACCCGTAACCCGTGATAGTTAGGGTTCGGGAACCCGAACCCGCCCCGTTCTCCAGCCCTAGACCAGTGGTATTCGAAATAGGAACCGTCTGGAAGGCGATAGGAACCGAAACCAGACCTTCATCAATCCAAACTCTCTAGTGCCTTCCTCCCAGGCGTACTCAATTGCTGTCCCTTAATGACGTTTGAAATATCCCGGAGCACTGTATGAGCCTTAGGAGCCTTTGGCTTATCCGCCTGAGTAATAACAACTCCATCCGACCTCCCTGTAAGAACCTTGCTCAACGCCACAGCGTGAGCTTCGAACTCCGAGTTGGGGGGCCTTCGAGACTGAGCTTGAACATTCTCTATCGGGGTCTTGGACGAGCTAGTACCTATCAAAGGGTCAGCATCTCTAGAAAGAACCGAGAAGCGAGAACCCGTATCCTGTGTCTGGTGTGACGCAACAATAGGCTTCAAGGCTTTCTTTTTCTGTCTACGAGAAACCGTCATCCAGCTTCCGCTGTTCCCTTCAACTGTCTGGACGGCCGTCTCCTGCACCATATCGTCTTCCGTGTTGGAGTCAGGAGATCTTCCTTCAGGCCACAACTATCGAGTTTATGCCCATACATGCCACACGAGAAGCAGATGTTGTCCAGGCTCTCGTACTCGACGTAGAAGACTCGATCATCAATGACATACTTCCCTAGCAGGGGTTTTGATAGGTCAACTTCCACACACACACGGGCGTACCTTGCCCGAGCCCCCTCTGCAGTCGCCAAGTCTAACCGGACTGTACGCCCGATATGGTTTCCGATCCGTTCCACAGCAAGAGGGTTAAAAAAGTGAATTGGGAGCTTAGGGAGACGAACCCACGTGAGGATCTTCCTTATCGGGGCTTCCTCATCAAAGTTTGGGGACCATCTCGTCACCGTAAGATAATAATAAAAAATCTTCCAGGGGCCACCAAAGGATGCACGCTTGTAGTCTTCTTCCTCGGAAAACCTAACCAGGAAAGCAGCATTGGACAGGTCAGAAACCTGGATATGGCCAGCTCGAGCCCAGAGCGCTTCCAGATGACGTTTCATCACAGGGTAAGAGAAGGTTCTCTCCACAGCTCTGACCACCAACGCTCGAGACCAAGGAGCATAGAAGCTCCGAATCTCAGCATCTGAGAAGGCAATCTTGGGGCACCGAGGGTCCGTAACCGCATCGTCCTGCATGGACGAACGAGATTCGAATCCGACTCCCTCCCAATCCCCTGTGAACCATCTACCACCACCTGCCGCCGAAGCGTAGGATTTCTGCGTAGCCCCGTGGCTCAACGGGACGGACGTTCCCTTGCTACCCCCCTTGTCGGACGAGGCCTTTCCACATCCGACTGGAAGCTAAGGGGAGTGGGGGCCTCCCTCTGTCTCTTGCGGGGGGTAGCTCAGACCAAAGACCGCCTGGCGAGGCGTCAGGGGGGTCCGGCGGCCGCTACAAATTGGCCATTGTCATCGCGCGGGGTTCAGGCACCTCCGGGGAAGACGGAGCAGCCATTAGGTTTTTTTCCAAATTTCATCCCAAACCAAAGTTAATTAAATAGACACTATTGGAGATTGTTTTGTTAGATTGGAATAGGTGATCAAGTACTTACCACATTAGGATCAGTGTAAGTCTGATCCTTCTTGGTGTGAATTCTAATATTAATCATAAACAATTAATTGAAAATAACAAACAATTCTACTAATTAATCTCATTTTCAAAATAAATTATAACTACCACATAATTCGTACAGAAAACACATAACACACTAATCATATACTTTTATTAGCATTAAACCTAAAAAATAAATTATAACTGATCATAGTGAAAACATACATATTACTAGGAATTAGATTAATCTTGACAACATACAAAGAAACTACACAAGTTTAATCATTTTTATGAGACATGCAATTACAATCAATTAATTTACGTATAAAAAAAAGACAACAAATGCATACCTTACACCGGGGTGAGTGACAAAAAGGCAGAAGACAGAACCACAAGAAAATAACTACTCGATATGGGCACTGAGAAAATAACCACAACATGTACAATTAGAACTAATCATAATAACTATTTCAATCCACAACAATGCTAATGACACATACAATCTAGAAACTGAACGAAATTTAAATTACAATCTACAATGTAATACTATTCTAGGAGTCACAGCAATTTCAATTCACTACAATTCTAATAATCACAACATATACAATTCTAATTCTCTACAATCCTAATAATCAGAACATATACAATTCTAATTCTCTACAAAATAAACGAAATTTAAATTACAATCTAGAAATTAAATAACTTACACCGATACACAGGAGGAGATGTCAAGGAAGCACGGGTGATGAGAACAGCGTCACAGCAGCTCCTAGCTCGAATGCCGGCAATTTTCAGAGGATTTCAGAGGATTTGGGGAGTTGAGAGAACTTCAAGCTTTGGGGAGGAGTTGCATACTGATTTCTGTCGTCTGGTGGGGTTTTTATATGTTCGCAGTTTAGCGTCGGTCGATGACCGACGCTAAAATGCGTGTCAGCCGACGTTATTTACACGCGTTTTAGCGTCGGTCATGACCGACGCTAAATCGTTTATGCTGACCGACGCTGATCTAACCGTCCGGTCAACCAAAAAATCGAACCATGAACGACTTATAGCGTCGGTTGACACGCTCATTTTAGTGTCGGTCGACAATCAACCGACGCTAAAACGTGAAGTCAACTACCTAGCGTCGGTTGTTGACCGACCGACACTAAAATGCTACGTTTCAACCGACGCTATAAGCCATTTTTTTGTAGTGTTAGATTTAACAACGAATATAAAGCTATCCGCTGTTAGGTTTAACGGCGGACGCTTATCCGCTGTTAGATAGGCTTACGTTAGTCAACCTAACAGCGGACACGCGTCCGCCGTTAAATCTAAGTAACAGTGGCCAATCCGCTGTTAGACTAAATGAAAATCAGCTATTAGAGTTCCTTTTTCTTGTAGTGAATGGGGAACGGCCCAATAAGAGGCCTTTGAAGCCTTGAATAAGAAACTCACTAAAGCCCCACTACTAATGTTGCACGATTTCACCAAACCCTTTGAAATCGAATGTGATGCTTCTGGCGTGGGAATTGGAGCTATCCTTATACAAGAAAAATGGCCCATAGCCTATTTCACTGAGAAATTGAGTGGAGCCACACTCAATTATCCAACCTACGACAAAGAGCTCTATGCCTTGGTGAGAGCCCTTAGAACTTGGAAACATTACTTGTGGCCCAAGGAGTTCATTATCCACACGGATCATGAATCCCTCAAGTATTTGAGAGCTCAAAACAAGCTCAACAAGAGACATGCCAGATGGATGGAGTTCATCGAATCCTTCCCCTACACCATTCACTTCAAGCAAGGTAAGGAGAATGTAGTGGCTGATGCCCTCTCTCGAAGGTATGCCCTAATATCTGTCCTTAGCACTAAGTTTATCAGTTTTGAACACATTAAGGAATTGTATGCTACTAACCTTGATTTCAAAGACATTTTCGAAGCTTGTGAACAGGGAGGATTTGGAAAATTCTACAAACAGGATGGATACCTGTTCAACAAGTCCAAGCTATGTCTACCTAACCACTCTTACAGGTATGTCTTGACACTAGAAGCCCACGGAGGTGGACTCATGGGACACTTTGGAGTAGCCAAAACCGTGGCTTGCCTCACAGAGCACTTCTATTGGTCAAAGATGCTCCATGATGTGGAAAAGCTCATTGCTCAATGTTCCAAATGCCAAAGAGCTAAGTCACATCTTCAACCCTACGGTTTATACACCCTTTTACCTATTCCTGAGCATCCTTGGGTTGATTTGTCAATGGACTTTGTGTTAGGATTGCCTAAAACTAGGAAGGGAAAAGATTCCATCTCTATGTCGATCTCTATGTCGATTCTCTAAGATGGCTCATTTCATTGCATCCCACAAGGCTGATGATGCTTCCCAAATAGCTGATATATTCTTTAAAGAAGTATTTAGGTTGCATGGAGTTCCCAAAACCATAGTTTCGGATAGGGACTCCAAATTTCTGAGTTACTTTTGGAAGACCTTATGGGCTAAGTTAGGCACCAAACTTATGTTTTCAACCACCTGCCACCCACAAACTGATGGCCAAACTGAAGTAGTGAATAGATCCTTATCTCAAATACTTAGGGTTGTCATTAAATCCAACATTAGAACTTGGTAGGATTGTTTGCCACACGTAGAATTTGCATACAACAGGGTTGTGCATTCGGCCACCTGATACTCACCATTTCAACTTGTCTATGGATTTAACCCCTTAGCCCATTTGGATTTATCACCACTTCCTATGCATGTGAGTTCTTAGATGCAGATGGCCAAAAGAAGGCTGAGTATGTCCGCAAGTTGCATGAGAAGGTAAAAGCCAACATTGAGAAGAGGACTACTCAATACATCCGCAACGCCAACAAAGGAAGAAAGGAGAAAATCTTTGAAGCTGGAGACCAAGTGTGGATCCACTTTAATAAGGATAGATTTTCAGAACAAAGGACATCCAAATTGCTGCCTAGAGGAGATGGCCCCTATACGGTTCTTCAAAGGATTAACAATAATTCCTATGTTCTTGATCTTCCTAATACCTATGGCGTCAGTGCTACGTTTAATGTTGCTGACTTAACTCCCTATTACGATGATATCTATGCAGATCCGGATTTGAGGCCTAATCCTTCTCAAGAAGAGGGGAATGATGAGCCAACCGTACCCTGGACACGACTGGAGCTGCCCCTGACCCGGAGCCAAGTCAAAGCCTCCAAATACCGGATCAATTCGTACATGGAGTCATGGAGCAAAGGAGGCTATCAAGAGGACGACCAAAGATTCATCCGGAGTGGCTACACGTTATTGGAGAGGATGCCGGATCAAGCCCCCGGAGCGATGCCAAGCCGGTCCTTGATGCTGATGTCGGACCAAGCCCGTGTCGACCTAGGGCCGATACTAGCATCGAGTCACGGACTGATGTCGGAGCCTCACCCGGCGCTCGTGTGCCATGAGGCCAAGATACAGCCACGAGACATCCTAGGGACATCCAGGATGTCTAGCCAGGACTAGAAGGCCAAGAGCCTGGCCAGATCAGTTGCGAGACTGGGGCCGAGCCAGACACTGGCGCCAGGGCGATGCCCGGGCCCCTACCAGAGGCGAATAGGGCCGAGTTAACGAATTCACTGTGCCTTCCAGGAATCCGTTCTGCCCATGGATTCCTCATGCGCCCAGGATCAACCTCCACTAATTCGCGACCGAATAAGACAAGCACTCGCGAAGGACACAAAATCCCTGCCCGCCCCGTACGTGGTCACCTAATCCGGATCGGACTAGGATTTGCACCTTGTGTCGGATTAGGGTTTACACAATTTTTTGGTTTAGCAGGAACTTGCATTATTTAAGTCTTTTAGTATTTTACTAGGTTTAAACTTCCTTTTTAGACTATTTAGGAATAGTTTAAAGACCCTTTTAGTAGTTTAATTAGGACTCTTTCGTTTTCCCTTTTAGTATTTTATTCTTTTTAGGAGTTAGAGTCATAGGAGGAATTGGAGAGCCTGTTCTCCACCCTCACCTATATAAAGAGGCCACCAGCCTCATTGTAAGGCAGACCCCCTTGAATTATACAAATAAATTTTAGAACTTTTGTTCTTTTTCTTTCAAGTCTTTGCGAGTTGTTGCATTGCTTAAGGCTGGTTTATCATCTAGGCATCCATCCCTTGGTGTGGTACTTCAACTGGACACTTAGGGTTCCTAGCTCTTTATAGCTAGCGGGTCCAAGTACTCATTCCCCCCAGTTTCTAAGGTTAGGCTCGTCATCTCTTCTGTTTAGCTTATTGATATAGGGTCGTCGCCCACGGTTACGGATCGGTTCATATCAATGAGGGTGTGATTATATATATGAAGTTTGAGAGTGAAGGAGCACCGACAAAGATCGAAGGAGGAACGAAAGAGCGGCGAGGCGGAGGATACGAAGGAGGGGTGAGAGGGAATTTCATAAATTGGTTTTAAGTTAATAACTAAACAAAAGAAAACAATATTTTATTATATATAGACTGACGAGGTTGCTGATTGTATCTCCATCTCAGCACTTAACGGAGAAACTAGATGGAGAGTTAACGGATTGACCAAATTGTTACAAACCCTATAGGTTAATGACTAGGTTACAAATCAAAGGTTTATGGACAGTTTATTATAAACCCCAAAGGTTTATAACCAAAATGGACAATAAGCCATGAGTTGCCTCCCTTCTTCCTATTATCGATGTCGAAACCCTGCAGCCACCCCGTCCTCTAAGCTGGTGTTAAGGCCCGGGGATCAAGATGGTGGAACAAAGAAAGTAGTGGTAACTACGGTAGTGGTAACTACGATAACTAGTGGTAACTACGGGGATCAAGATGGAGAGAAGTATGAAGAAGAAGAATGAAGAAGAAGTAAAGAATAAGAAGAATGAAAAAGAAGAATAAAGAAGGGAGAGAGGCTGATCTGATCTAGGGAGGCGAGGGAGGCAAGAGCTGATTGGGTGAATTGTGTTGGCACGGATTGCCAACGTGGCAATCCATGTTTCTTTGGGGAAAATATTAGTCACGGTTTCATAGAAACTGTGACTAATTTTGTCACGGTTTTCATGAACCGTGACTAATTTGTCACGATTTCATAAGAATCGTGACTAAATTAGTCACGGTTTCGTAAGAACCGTGACTAATTGGTCACGATTTTTAAGGAACCGTGATAAATTAGTCACGGTTACATAAAAATCTTGACAAATTAGTCACGGTTCACAAATTCGTGACCAATCAGCAATTTTCTTGTAATGTATGTTTTACACTCTACCCCATCTTTTGTTCCAAGTTTGGGACACAGTACTTCACAATGTCCATTACCCTTGCTTAACCAAACAATCATTTCCTTGTAGAACGCCCACTGCTTCCTCTAGTTCTGGCCACCAGTTTCCAGAGGCAATTCCCCGAAATAGTTAACATCTTCCTAAATTCTCCCTATACGTTTTGTAGTTCGAGGTCGATCTTCCCTCCGCGAGGGAGTCCCACTCTAACTTTTAAAACTTATTCTCCATTACCTAATTTCATTGTTGACTCCTTTAAGCTCGAGTTCGCACTCGCCTTAAAACCTTGAAAAGAGGATGGAACCAAACCGCTCCTCTATTGATTTAGTGTAAACCTTAGCTCCACCAAACCTCTCTTTCGATAAAAACTCCTAGAAGACGCAACCCCTTAGACTTCCCCAATTCTTAAAATTTTTAACCACACTTATACTTCCCACGTCACCAACTCTAATATCCATTGTCCCACTTCTCCGTTTGTTCCTCTTTGGTTCATACCCAGAATCCTATCCTTACTTAGTAAGCCTTCCCCAGTTAGTTAAACATTTCTCATCTCATACTCATTTCAAAACCCTATTAAACTCTCACTCCTCTAACCAAACTGAAGGGATTTCTCCGAATGGTGATCGTTCATCTCTCGGCTTTCTTCATGACTTAGTGGACTAGGGAAAAAATAGTTTCAGTTGACAATTCCAAAATCACTTTCTTCCTTAAAACTCATTTTCATTTCAAATAACCATAGTTTGAAATCAAACATAGAAAATCCTTGAAAGGTTCGTATTGCATATGTGTGTTATCTCCCCTCCTTTAAGAGGGTAGATAATCCTCCTTCTACCACGTTTATTTTTCGAACAATCACCCAATTTTCTTGAACTCTATTACGTCGAATGTTTATTTTCAGAATTATTGCTCTAGAATTCGATTTTTAAGATAACTAAATTCAAATTTTAATCCACTAATACAAAAACATCATGTTCAAAGATGAATTGCCAACCCATTATTTGAGCTACTAAGGAGAGCATAAAGGGGTTGGAAGCAACGTAAGAAAAGGAAAGACCAATAACAAGAGAAGGAAGCAAAGAGTACTGATAGTTGGATTGGATATTGTGTAGTATATATGGATATAAGAGCTTTGAATTGCTAAAGTTCAAAAAACATAGAGAGAGGGGGAAGCCATCAGCCAAGGCAATAAAAAAGCAAAGTCCAGTTGCCGCTATTTCTCGACAATCTCTACTTTTGATGCCTTTAAAAAGATACAAATTAGCCAGTAGCCACTACTCATCATCATCATCATCATCATCATCACCATCATCATCGTTTAAAGCCAACTTCTTGGAGGAGCTCATTACCACCACCTTATAGCTTATTATGCGTTTGCTTTCTTAGCTGCCAAGTTACAAAAGAATGCATCTTTGATTCCAACATTCCAAATCCCCATTTCTTGCTTTTGGATATCACCTTTTTTTTTTCTACAATAAGACATATAGGGTCGTTTGATTGATGGAATTGGGTTTCAATTCCCGGTTCACTGATAATATAAAATCGGATTCCCAGACCCAATTCTATCATCCAAATCATATAGTTAGAGAAATGACCCAAGTGGGATCTTAATATTATGCAACTAAATTTGTCCTCATGGTCACTGATTATAAGACATGACGGTGATATAGTAGATCTGCTGCTCAATTACTACACAAGGAGACACTTGGGAATTCAGTATAGCCACAGATACAATGGTTGGAAGATACTGTTAATAAACAATATAAGATCCATTTGAAATCCTCTCTCAACAACTCAAGTTATTGAGGTGCAACAGTTCTTGTCATGGTATCAGAGCCTTTGATGACCAAAAGGTCTTGGCTTTCAGTGGACCATTGCAAACTTCAATTCTCTTTCATAGACTTCTTCCCTTTCATGGACTTTCGTTTGAGGGGGATGTTAATAAACAATATAAGATCCATTCAAAACCTTGCCCCACAAATCGAGTTATTGAGATGCAACGATTCTTGTGAGATACAAGTCTCCAGTCTTTGCCTCTTTTTTTTTTTTTTTTTGTTTTGGTTTCTTTATGAGTGTGTGATATTTCCTTTTCCTTTAATTAGGGTATTGGAAACTGGAATGGACCAGGGTCCAGGAAGGGACTTGTTCTAAACTTTGGATATGGAAAATAAAAGAAGAGCCAAGGAAGCAAAACAAAAGATGCTTGTCTTCCCGAGGGATTGTTCCAACTCTACCTTTTTTGTTCAAACCTGTCAGGATCAGTCTTCATTCCTAAAACATTAACAGACACCCTCATCATTGAACTGAATCTAATTGCTTCCCCACATGTTTCTGGTCCCCCCACAGTTCTGTCTTTATTTGGATCCACTCGATATTAACAACAACATAAAGATAAAGCTACAACCTCAACCTTATTCCTTCACACTATATAAAAAGCCATCCCTCAACAACAGATCGTAGCAGAGTTGTATACCAGCAGCAGCAGCAGCAGCTACTTCTCAGACATTTCAAACTCTAATCCTTAAAACCACCCATCATTACCATAATCATTGCTTCAGTCTTCAGATTCCAGATAAAAGACAATTCTGCCTTGCCCTCTTCTTGTTCTTCCATACTACATTCATTAAACACAAAAAAACATGGGTATATTAGTTCACAGAGTGATTCTTCTACTGTTGTGCATTGGGAATATAGCTCTTCTTCAACCTGAGAAGGCTTATGCACTGACAAGCATTGATCTTGTTCTGAGATGGCGGCATCCTGGATTGTCTCAACATTCGCGCTTCCTAAAGGATGTGTCCGTGGATGACTTGCAGGCGAGATTGAACATGGCGCCTGCACCTTCAATGATGTTTGATCCTAATCAATCGAACAAAAGAACGGTTAAGAAAGGATCAGATCCCATCCACAACAGGCAGTAGGTAGCTAGTTTCTTTACAAGCAAGAAAAGAAATCTTAATTTTCTCTTCTTTTTTCCCACCCCATCTCAGCAAAGGAAGTGACAGCTTCAAAGCTATAACAGATGCAGCTACCTCGTGATTCTGCTCAAGGTTACACATCTCAAAAACATGGTTTGTTGGATTTGTTATATTTTCATTCGTTGTTACAAGGAGCATTTGTTGAGCAAGGGAATTGCAGTCAAGGAGATACATCTCTGAACCAGCATCATCTCTATGTTTGTGTTGTATAGAATCAGAGGGTCTTAATCAACTTATTGGCCACCACTTATTAAAGTTGATGATGCTGGATCTCTCATACAAATATATAGTGCTTTCTTTTCCCTTTCTTTTGTTCTTGGAGTTGTCTTTCACCTCTCTTTTTCTCCCCCACAAAGAATAGTTTCATCCAGTGGCATTCTAGTTATCACATTTCAAAAATAGATGAAAATTTTCCTGCTATCAGAAGGGTTTCCCCATCTGTATGCTCTGTTATTTGCAGATGTTGCATATGCCATACTCTGAAATACATGTCTTCTGCATATTTTGTCACAGCAATAACTAGTACAATTTCAAGTACCCCAATGCAACAGATAGATGGGGAATATCAAATATGGTCTACATACTTGCAGATTAGAATCTCAAGGAAAACACTAAGAACAGAATCATCTACAGGCATAATTTAAAGTCCTAACAGTGTATGTATGGCTGACTTTTCAACATATCCATCAAAATTGTGTACTAGCTCTACTTTGAAACCTGCTTCCACTTCTATGGCTCGTCAAATGTCTTGTTTCGTTGTGGCAACAACTCTTAACAATTTCTTATAGCTCAAAGTCACTCCCTAAAAATAGCATTTTTCAATATATACTGTTAGGGAAAAGATGGTTAGAGTGGAAGGGAAGAACACCGATGCTCACTAAATGTTCCAAAGCACTTTGTGAACAGAAGATTGTATGAATGACTGACTGTTCTTGAGAAAACATGTTAAAATGTTGATCTAAATCTATGTATGATAAACCAAAATAAACAACTCCAAGACAGAAGCAAAAATAAATACCCTTTACAGATGGAAGAAACAAAAATAGGTAGGCTTTTGTGTCATGTCTACCTGCTGACAGTCTGATCAGCTTGGTTCTGGGTAAGCCCGGTGGTATCTGTTCCTCCTGTTAAGCTGTAATCGAACTGCATTCAGCTTCCGTGATACTGCCTGCCAGATCATATCAACAGCATCACCAGGCTGGGAAGGGTAATGATACTCAAAGTGCAAAGTTATTTCTTGCAATTTCAGCCACATCTTAGTCCATGTGTCTCGCTTGATTCCGCGTAGAAGATTCAGCAGGTACCCAGGTTTGACAGCATCAGATGCGTGAACAAACACACTGAACTCTGAGTAGTCCAGAACGTCTTCAAAAGGAAGCTCAATTAAGTCGCTTATAATGACAGGAACACAGTGAGTGGCGATGACATCAAACAGACGATTGGAGGAAGGTGTATCGCCCGCAATATGCAAGCAGAACTTGGATGAAGCCATTCCTTCAGTGGCCTTATTGGCCCCATTTTTACCATAGGATCCAAATGTAAAGTGTACGTCTTTCTCGTCTTTCAGCAGGTAATACAACTCCTGACGTGTAGCACCTCCCTTGGGAAATCAAAAAATTAAAATATAAGTTTTGCTCTTGGCTGAACTATTCGAACACTTCAAGTAAGTGAATTACAGTTCAGGTAAAGAAAGGGAATATGTGTATGTGCGCATTAGAGATAGCAGAATTAAAATACTTAAACCACAATCCAACCGACAGTAGGAGTCTCCTCCTGGTCTCACCAAGCATACATAAAAGAATACACGCCAAGCATACAGTCAATTATAGAAATATGCCATAAATGTGTTTAATGATGCAAAATGAACAGAGATTATGAATGCACATGATAAGTCAAAATGGGCCAAGGTTGGTACACTTTCACTTTAAGATCATGCATATCCATCCTTCCAACTACCACTTACTTAAAAAATATAGGCACGTCTCAGGAAATACACCATACTTATGTCATCTTATGTCTCCAGACCATACACCAATTAGAACAGAATTTTCCACATGAAGATTCACGTAGCCTATCTCAATTATCATATTTATGCCAAATTGGTACCACAAGCTATAAATGCACCTCTCAAGAAATGCAATACAATTTGGGAGAAGCTTAACAATTGATATGCTACTTCTTTAACTCAGGCGTGACGCCTTGCACATCAAAACAATAAAAATCCTGAAAAGGACATGGACAAAATCACTTGTGCTTAAATACCATTACCATATGACATACTATCGCACAAGTATTCCAGAAAATAATCAACACTAAATCAAAGGCAATTTCAAATACAAAATAGTTTGATCAAATATATTGCTTTTCTCAGTAACTAAGTAAAAAAACAGGAAAGAAATTACTTTCAGAGGGAAAATTACCTCTAGAGTTGCTAGAAGGCCATAGTAATTAGGAAATATTCATGGTATAGAAGGAAGATTAGAGATACTTACATCCTTTCTGTAAATAGCTCCTTTGAAATAAGCTAGTATAGGACGTTGATCAAACTGAGCTGATTTGGCATTTGAAATGCTCCGGACAACATGTTTGTATGGAGCTATTACATCCTTCCTTATGTTTGCAACTTTTTCAGGATACCTCCCAAAATCTGCAAGCACAAACATGGCAGAAGCCAACTTTTTCCTCGAATACACCATGCTATTTGGATGGTGTGCGACAATCAAATGATCCTTTCCACCATATCTCTTCCACAAATCCTGATCCAACAAATACTGCACCAATTTGTCTTGCAGAATTCTGTTGAGTACAAGTTTCTGTCTTCCCAGAGGCTTGGAATATCGATTGTAACTCAGAGACGAGAAAAAGGGCACAAAGATTATATCTGCTTCACTAGAATTATCCACTCTAACTGCACTGCAAGATCTGACAACACTTGGCACATTAGATGCAAGCAGATCAAGTGTCAACCAATACTCCATACTATGCTGCAATGTCAATCCACCAGGATACGACGGGATATGCCTAGGATCATCGACGGCTGGCCACGTCAGATTTGCAGTTCCCTTCCAACCAAGTAATCCAAAGTGAAAATCAGGAGGGAGATCATACATATATACCTTTAGAACAGCTTTGTTTTGGTCACAAGTCAAGGTTCCAGAAGTTGAACAAGCTCTTCCATCACTGGTAGGGCCAAAGTTAGAGGACTGTATTATTGAGGGAAGAGGTGACAAGAAGGGGGTTATAATGTCTGGGCTCCTTTGAACCTCAGAGTTCAAATAAATTGAGGTTTCATTAACAAGGATCAACCCAAAAACGGATCCGGGTAGCAAAGAGACATTACCGAACTGACGAAGGGACAGAGAAGAAAGTATCAAAAGGAATAGTGAAAGAGTGATTAAGTAGAAAAGAAGCCTGGATGGAGTCTTAGCTTTCTCAGACATGGATGAAAATGAACTTTTCTAACTTGGAAATATTGAGATAAGAGAAACAATCACAGGATAGTTTCCTGAAGGATGATCAAAGGTTAGAACAGACTGAGCTTTTGGGACTACCCAAATATCAATGCGTTAATAATAAATTGCAGAAGGCAGCCTATTAAAACCCCAGTCACTGTCACTTAAAACCCCAGTAAACACAAAATTTTCAAAGGAATGGCGTCATATCCAATTTCAGCCTCTCCTTCACAGACGTGAACCGGCCAACTACCTAAAATATTTCATAATCTAACCACTAGAAAATGACACATTGCCTTCCATTCAACCCAGCCGTTCAAATGACAATGTATATCTCCTCAGCTTGAACATTTAAAGAGACATCAATCTCCACGATAGCTTTCAATCTGTGGGAAAACAACAAAACCACAGACACAAAAACTGTGAATACACGTCCTTGTTAGAACCATCTGCATTTCATTTTTCCCACTGTGAGAACCCCTCGGCAGCTCATATTCGGAGGGGAAACCGGAAACAGAACATGAATGCGAACAAGAATGCAAAAGATAACGAACAGAGGTCTGACAAAGATTATCCAGCTGATTGAAAAGATTTGAGTAATTTGACAAACTGGGTATGAAAGATGCAAGCATTCCGAAAGGTGGGTCGAAGAGAAACAAGGAAAAGAGTGTACCTGATGTGAGATCAGAGATGGGAGGAAGTCGATGAGTCAGTGGGAGGCACCGTTGATGAGCAAAGCAAAGTTCATTACAAGAGAAAATGAAAAAGTCCCTTTGTTTGGACTCTCTCCTTGAGATTATACAATCTCCTCTTTTCCCGTATTTCTTTTCTATTTCTTAACGTTATTCCCCATAATTCTCCATTTTTTATTTTTTTAGTCCTTCTATTATTCCTCTTTCGCATATTGTCCCCTATACTACTAAATTTAACGATTAATCCCTCGTAATCATTTTGATTGATTTTATGGTACTTTACTGTTCTCAGTGCTCAAGTAATAAACTGTTACTTTTTCCTAAAAAAAAAATAAGTAATGTATCTCTACATAGCATAAAAGGAATTCATATTATTAATCTAACTAGAATTACATGTTTCCTATTTTAACCTTGTTAGTGTGTGATGCAGCAAGAAAGTGAAAACAATTTTTAATTGGTGGCTCGATTGAAGAGCAACTATCTTACTTGCAAGATGGGAGGAGGAGGGGACGAAGGAGAAAAAAACATAAATAAAGCATATGGTTAATATGACCAATCAATGAGACATAAGCTGCAAGCCTTGTCCACTCTTGCCATCTCATAATGGTGAGAATCCATTTTCTTCCTCTGTCCAAAAGATGCAGTTTGCCTTCTACCTTCGATTGGGGGGGGGGGGGGGGGGGGGGGCAATATACTTCATCAGTTGGCATATTACTTTGCTTAAGCATGAAAAAACAACCTCCTCATTGGGAAGTCTTCCCAATTTTTCTTCGAAAGGTTGGGTGTTGAAAAAACTGTGGTGGTGAAAAACATCATTTATTGGTGTCTAGTGTTTTCCGACGGGGAAATCATGAATTACTATCCACTCCCATTAATGGACGACAATGGTCTGAACGTTGTCTACAAATGGAGAACAATACCGAACCCTATAGATATTTTTCAAGTTTAAAAAAGTTGTCATGCAATAACAATACAATGAGGCATTTCAAGGCTACAGCGCAGGCCTATCGTACAACCACTCACACCAAAGTGACTATACCAACCATTCATAGCATAGTGAGCGCGAGAAATCCCTTTTGGCTCACCTTGGCGATGGCAGCAATCCTGATGAAGGGGATTCATCAGAGAGCGAAGCCAATTCATGTGTTGGATCGATGCCTGAATATGAAGAAGATTTTGAACCTGATGTTGTGCTTCCAGATGTTGAGGACCTCCCATAATCTTCTACATCCCCTCCTCTTGCATACACTCCATCCAATCATTTTTCCAATTTGCCAACCAATATTGGAGAGCAAATGAAGGTGGTGTTGACATTCTTCCACCATTTGACCTAGAGGGCGGGGTTGGGTTTGCGATTGGACGACAGTTTAAGTGGAATGAGGTTACCTAACTAGCCCTCAATGTTACACCTTGAATCTCTGAACCAGAATTTTCTTTTGAATTTTATTCCATACGTTCGGGAAATGACCGCAACTTGATGATTAAATAATTTCGAGACAAGTTAAGTTCACTCATGAAAGGCGGAGCGAAAGGTTAAGCGACCGACTCGACTCTTGCGGTATAGCGTGGAGTGTTCGATACGGTAGACCTCATTAATCAAATGGTTTTATAATTTGGTTAAGCTCAGATTCCAAATGAAGGTGGGTAAGGGTTAATGGAACATGGTTGCAAGGAAGTCAAGCATCCACTTAGCTAAGTTGGTTAAGGAACTAAACCAGCAACCTAAAGGTCACAGGTTTGAATCCTTGCTCCAGCAAATCCTTTATTTTTAGTCTTGAGAAATGATGACATCATAGTGACGTCAGCGTTATGTCATCATCTTCCTCCATGAACCAAAACCAAAGCCGCCGGTTGTTTTTCGGCAACTCCTCTATAGTTCCGGTAAGAGCCCAATCCTTCATATTATTGATGTTTGTCGGTTTTGATGATTGTAAAACATCACCCCGTGAATTCACAGCTCTCCAGCTCCATTATTGGCCTGAGTAACGCCAAAACGGAGTTACCCCGTCGACCACACTAACAACCGACCATTCACTCCTTTCTTTCTCGTGACCTTGACTTTTGGGTACTCCAGATGGCATCGAGAGGCTTCGGAGTCGGCTATAAAAGCCAACAAGCCTTCGACTTTGAGTCACGGAACCTCACCGACGTAGCTCCGACGAGAGTTGCGGCGGAGCGTCCCAAACATGCCCAACCCTTGGAAAATACAAACCTGACATCGTCTTAAGCATGGAAATATTTTCCAACCTTCAAAAGGAAGTTTCGTGCGAAAAATAGGGAAATCCAAGCTTCACCGGAGCTTCACCAAAATGGAGGCTTTGTCTCCTGCAACTTGGGGAAGAAGATGGTAAAATTGCAGTTTGGTCACCCGACTTTCTAAGTTACATCACGATCCTTCAGTTTAATTTTAATTACTGTCGCAATCCTAAACTATCAACTTGTGACAGATTCGTCCCAACTAACTTTTCAGTTAGGACAATTTGGCCGGAAGTTACGGAAGTCTGTTAAGTTCTTATTTCGAACCGATTCGAGCTACGGAATCGATCTTCAAGTCAACCGGCTCGTGTTATAGGTGGGTTGGTTCAAGGGGGTAAATTCCTAATATTTTTATTAGTTAATTTACATTCCATTAACTAAAATTGTTTAATTAAGTATTCTCATTCCCATTTATTTTGGAAATGAGCTCCGGTAATCACCTTAACACGGAACATTGGATTTATCGGATGAATAGAAGTGTTGGATTATTGGATAAGTGTTATACTCTTTAGGGAATATTAATTCCTTAGTATGACGTAATAATTGTTATGATATTATTACGAGGACTTATATCACCATAACTCCTATTCAAATCAGCTATCTTCCGAGGGCTAGATTTAACTCGGAATAAGATCGCTTGTGAAACGATGTGGCTTCGATTGCTTTGGTGGCTAATTAAACCAATGGATGACGTGATGGATTGTTAAATTCATATAAACTATAAATATATTACTTGTAAGTACTATAATACCTTGATGATTTGGATGACTAACTGTTGTTTGTTGGTTGTTCAGAGTAATGAGTGACGCGGATCCTCATTAATTCCGGTTTATAAAGTTATGATGCCTAAGGTTAGAGGGACTTAAGTAGTTCGAGTGACTCCCCTACTTACCTGGAAATTAAGACGGAAAGTCTTAGTTTTGTCAACAAGGTGTCGTTTCTACGGAAAGTTCTATCTTTCCGGAACCATCAGTTTTATACCTAATTATGTTTGATGCGACTATGGTTAAATCGTGATGTTATCTGATGATGTTTGGCACCTAGTGTATATAGGTGGAAAGTAAAGCCTCGCTAGCTAGTCCTCCGCCGGGAACATCGATGGATACGGGTTCCTACCGGGTGATGGGAGTTGGGTATTGTTAGCCCCAATCGATTCACGGTAGATGGGTACGGATGGCCCCAACTGGATGATAAGAGCTGGGAGGAATTAGCCTCGACCGGAAGATGGGAGTTGGGTATTGATAGCCCCAATCGATTCATGGTAGTCAGGAAGAATAGCGACTCTTGTGAAGTCCCTATTACAGGCTCCGAAGTAAGCCTTATCGATGATGGCATAGAGGTTAGCTAGGCGGGAAGAGGGGACGCCCTATTATTTAATGAAAGTTGATCGAGTTGATCTCGATGTTGTGTGGTACTATTAGAATAGTTCATGGGATGTCATAATGACTTGTGTTATGTGTGTTAATGTCTCACATATAGGTCATGATTGGGATGATGGATTAATATTCCTTGTGACAAGTCATTCGATAGATGGTAACGGTAATCTCCGTTACGGAAGGATGATTATGGAATTACTGGGTTACGTTGTTAATTCCATTAAATGTGTTTATTCATGTTTATACGGAATATTCATGATAATGGACTGACCCCGAGCCACCCACCAGTTTTGCAGGAATTTCCTGGACAAGCAACGGACCACCGGATTTTCTTAAGGTGTGCCGGAGCAGTGGATCATGAGACGGTGTAATGGCGACTTTGAGGGTTGCTCTCAAGTCGTTGGGGCCATTTCCGTTGTAAATGATTTCACGGTTAATACCCTAGTTTTATGGTTGATTTGGAAGTAGTTGGTCAAAGTTGTATTTTTTTCAACCTTTGAGTCATCGTCTGTCCCAGAACACGTTGTCGTTTTACATTTCATAAAATTGGGGTGTTACATTTGGGTATCAGAGTCGGCTTCCTCCTGTTTCTCGGGTTACCAAGAAACACTGGAAGACCGGTCTAGTGCGGGAGTTATTCTGGCGATTTTAAAGAAAAAGAGTATTAAGTTTTGACGGATTTTAACCAAGGTTTAAAAGTGAAAGGTTTTTCACAGGCACCGGTCTCAGGTCCCTGCATCATGGCACCAGCACAGAAACCTCCACGGTGAGACGTTCTTGAGTTTTATAACTAACGTTGTTGAAATAATTCGTTATTATGACGATGGTGGGTGTGGCTGATATAAATGTTACAGGATATAAGTAAAAATTTATTTGCTTATCACGCGAATGATAAGGGTTCCGACAAGGATACAAACAGTGACAAGGACTGCTAAGAAAGTTTTGTAGGTAACTTCTATGTTTCTATTACGAAAACCACTATTAGCCTTGTTCCTGACGGAAGATGCAGATGACACAGCAGTATCGGGAATAGTCTCTCCTGAAATTGCTTGTCTTTCACTTCCGAAGGTACGCTCATAAATGTTTAATTTTTGTAAGAGACCGTTGATCACGACTTTGGCGCGATGTTGCATCGGGGAATCTAACCATGCAAAGTAATTACAATGGTTGTTCATCATCTGCCACAGACCAAGGGGATATATGAGTTTCTCTCTGGTTAGTTTTAAATGATAGTCGAAACTCGTAAAGTACTTTTGACTTACCGAGCGACGTATTTTGCAGCTAAAGAACCTTCGCCCTGGATTTTCTTCCGTCCAGGATGTTGTTATGATTGTGGCTTCCTCGCACTGGCAAATGGGAATCATAGCCATTTCTTTGATATAAAAGCGATGAATGAGGTATTTCTTTTCTAACCTCTGTTGTGTCATCCAAAGCGTTCCGTTACCGTCTATTTAAAGGGACGAACCCTATCCACCTAGCCCTTGACTTATTGGACCCCTTTTCTTTGTCCATGCGTGCCGACATGAAATGAGTGGTGTCACCATTATTGTGACCACTCCCTTCTCGAATTTGGCTCCCATAAAAATCGGGTTTCGAAAACTTGACCACCATCACCATCTCTCTTTCGCTTTCCCTCCATTGCTTAGTAAACTCTCTCAATTCTGGGAATGTGCTATCGAGAGGATGGCAGTGTGTGTGACGTGGGATTGGTAATCTTTGCCTTGATCATCTTGTGTGGTCAAATTTTTGTTATCTGGAAGCTGACGTCAGAGACAGCTGAGGAAAGACGTCGGGAACTCGATCGCAAGAACTTGCATGATGAGTAGACCACTTTAATTTCGTACAACTTTTGTTGTGGTAACTCATGTGTTAAGTTGTGATCTTGCGTTTTGAGTTAGTTGTTTTAAGGGAATAACTGGTTTGAATGTCTAAAGGTGGAAGAGAAGTAGAAAATTATTATTATTAAGAAGGACTGGGTACATGAACTGGTAGTACAAAACGGCCATTCGGGTCGCGTCTTTTTAGAACTAACTCCTTGAAAGATCCACTAACTCGATCGGACGCTCTCGCTTCTTTCCCTTATCAACCTCCAGTATCTTACTTGCCGTTTCTTGAATCCCATCCTTAAACCGTTTCTTTACACAGCAAATCTTGACTGTTCCCGCTTGGTCTGGTCTTCCTCTGATGGCAACTCCTGTCTGGCAACATGAGCCATGTTAAGCGGAAAACACCTGCCTATTTTGGTACAGAGAGAAAAGGGTTTCCGAACTGATCAAAAACGGTACACCACCCTCCCTTAAAATGGAAGGAAAAATTCAGTTCCATAAGCTGACTCATGCTAATGAAACTACCGGCAATGTTAGACATCATTAACACGTCCGGTATGATCAAGGGACCCAACCTAACGGAACCCTTCCCTTTGGACCTTGCCTTGGAACCCCTTCCAAAGGAAACGAGTTGGTTAAAGCTACGATCTAGAGAAATGAAGGAGTTTTCATTCGGAGTCATGTGATTAGGGCAGCTACTATCTAGTGTCCATTCCATTTTAATAGAATCGCAAAAGGGACAGAAATCGGTCAAGTAAGGATTACCAGGAGGGACTGGCAGACTCTTAGTGGTGGAAAAAAAGTTGAGGAATGGAGTCGCTCCTGCATTTTTCCTTCTGATGACACTCGATTTGACGTGATTTTCATCCCCATTTAAGCGACATTTCATGCCCCTTTGATGCCATTCTGATGAATATTTGGTGAAAATGTGTTTATTATGTAATTCTAGGCTCCTAGTGCATACATCGTCCATTTATTGGCTATTTTTACCCTTTTTTGAGCTTTTATGTTGAGCCTCCAGGTTACCACATTATAGAGGACTCTCTCACGAGTCCAGCGCTTCAAACGGGGACCAAATCGGAATTCAAACGGAGCGGGAATCATCAAAACAAGTTGGAGCTGGTTTTTAACTAACATTTTCGGCGAAAATCTGGTGATGTTTTCGGCGAAAATTCCTTTGAAAATCCGGGCAGAAACCCTAATTTTCAGCCTTTTCCAACTTGTAAAGGGTTTCTGGGGTTATATATAGACTTTTTGAAGCCAGATTAGATACACACGAATTTTGGTTGATTAGCCACGACCTTAGGGTCGATAGATAGAGTTTAGAGAGTTCGAAGATCCGTGGAGAGATCGTGACGCCATCCTTCCACCTCGAAGAGCTCGGAGCTTAAAGTTGAAGATCCAGGAGATTGAAGCTTCGCAGGAGTCGTCAGAATTAGGTTTTTTAGTTCTTATATGTTCTTCCTCTGTATGATGATTTCCTTTGTTGCCTTTGATTCTTCTGTTATCGTTATGAGTAGCTGAACTTGTAGAGCTTCGATTAGATGAACCCTAAGTGACCCATGGCTTTAAAGCGGTCACGGATCGGCTGGTAATTAGATTCGAAGTTCAATCAGTTTCTCTTTGCATGGTTGTTTTGTTCGTCATTGTTTATGTTTCTCTTCTGGTTGGTCGCCTAGATTAGGTTTATGCAAGCTAGGGTTAGTCGCCAGACAGCTTCCCTGCTTTGGCGCATAAACTTGTCTTCTTGATCACCTAGTTTAGATTCTTGTTAAACTGAGGATAGAAGCGAACGCTCGCCTCTCTTTAAAACATCAATTCAACCAGTTAACCTTATAATTGGAGTGTGCCTTTCGTAGGAACCGATTAGGGTTAATCCACTGCAAGAGTAACTCATAAATCGTTAGTAATTGCACCAGTTAATTAAGTCATTGCGAGAGGCGACCGTACCCGGGCGGCTAGTTAATCTTGGTAGTTAGATCGGATAGAGCGAACGTTCGCCAGTCTTAAACCTAAGGGTAAGGAGTTATGGTGGTGTTTAGAAATTGATAGAATTAGAATTGAAAACCGTTGGTCTTGTGATTGCTGTTGCTTTTGGTGATCTAAAGGGGGATTCGAAATCTAAGCTCGTCTATCTTCCTGTTAGTCAACCTTTTAATCTTTCTGTCTTTTATTTTCCTTTGTTTATTAGATTAGAAGTCGTGGAACTCACACCACGCACTAAGTGTTTAAACCTGAGTAATTTGCTAACATATTTGAGTAGACAAGAAGAAGAGACCTCGAGTAGAATGCGATCTAGTCTGCCTTGGTAGATTAGTTATTTGATACCGCTAAAACTGCAACATCAAATTGGCGTCGTTGCCGGGGACTCTTCTAATTGTTTGAAAGAAGAGTTGGCAAATTATTCTTCTACCTTTCCGCCTTACCATTTATTTTCCCTCCATATTTCCATGATTTACCTGGGTAGTGCTTTTGAGTTTTGATTATGCAGGATTACAGGTGGGATGACCAGTACCAAGAGTGGTACATCAATGAAGCACCATATCCCGATGATTATCGAGAAATGCTACATCAACAACAACAACAGACATCGAGATTTGACTCCCTCTTTGATAAGATCTCTTCAATGCTACAAGGCTACCAAGAGATACACCAACAAGAGCATCGAAGAGGCGCTAGAGATAACCAAGAGATGCTTCATGAACATCAACAATGCTCGTCGAGAACCCAATCTGCCTTGGATAATATCTCTTCAATGCTACAAGCTCATCTCACGATGGACATCAAGCTCGAGCAACGAAAGTAGTTAATGATAGAAGACGCTCAAGAGCTGTTCGAAGAAGAAGATGATGATCCTATCCATGACTATTATGAGCTAGAAGAATCCTTGGCGATGGTGGTTGATGAAGACATAGAGCCAATTCATCCTGAAGTTGAAGCCGAAGAGGAGCACATAGAGATTGAGGAGATACCCTCACCTACACTTCCGCTGAGTCAACCTGTAGATCAAGCCAGAGACGAACACGTGGAAAGCAACAAGGTCATTCATTTAGAAGTTTACATACTCAATCCCGAGAGACCTCTGATGATCATCAGGTAGAGAAGATTGAGCTCATTGACCATGCCGCGCCGTACTACCTCTTTCCTCCTCCAGTAGGAGAACTCGAGAAGAACTGGTCATCCAACCAGAACCGCGATCTAATGGAGCACTACCGGCTACATCACCCTTCTGGAGTGCTACATGGCACTCAACCGATGTCCTTGAAGAACACGATTGACTTCAAGGAACTCCTAAGTTGGGGTCCCTAACAGGTACCGTCCGGCTCAAGGACGTTAAGCAAGAGCGCTTCGTGGGAGGCAACCCACGGCTGGAGTCCATTTTTGAATTATTGAGTCAGTCTTTTTTGTCGTTTGAGTCGGTTTTGGGGAGCCAAAATGTCAGTTTTCTTTTAATTGTTGTCTGTTTTAATTTTCTGTGTCAGGTCAAATTTTCGCCAAAAACTCCTCAGATTTTTCGGCGAAAACTTTAGTTTGTTCGAGTCTGTTTTCTAGTGGGTTTTCAAAGTCGTTTTCGCCGAAAACTTCTAAAGTTTTCGGTGAAATGTTTAGTCTGTTTGAGTCTGTTTCTGTTTTTGAAATAGTTTTCGCCAAAAACTTCTAAAGTTTTCGGCGAAATGTTTAGTTAAGTCGTCTGTCTTTATTTTCAAAGTAGTTTTCGGCGAAAACTTCACCAGTTTTCGGCGAAAACTTTAGTTGGGTCAGAAAATTTTTGAAAACCTTTTCAAAAAGAGAGTCAAAATATTTTCAAAAATTCCCCTAACCGTCTTTGTTCGACTTTTATTATGTGTGGATCCGGGGCACTTGTCCCGGTATCCTTTTGATCTTTTTGTTGTTTTTGTTGTGTAGGAACTTGAGTAGCTACTCCGCTCCACTCCGGACTCTCCGTGCTCATCCGCTACACCGACCATCACCTTCCAGGTTCTTCGTATCTCTCTACTCTAGATTAGTTCTGTGAGGACACATAACCGTTTAAGTGTGGGGTAGGATGTTAGAACTTGCCTGATCTTGCTTGCTATCTATGATTTTGTGGTTCAAATTTGAAATTTCTCTAGCATAGAATTGCTCAATTCTTGACTTTTGATGTTAAATTGACTTCAATTTTGAACAATGACGTCAGACTGTTCCACTTAGAACCTGTAACCAATGTGTCAGAACTGATATTAAATGAGTCTAGGTCAGAACAGATCACAAATCACTTCGGTAGTTGAAACTTGAATTAATTGAATTGATTGACTTGTTAATAACAAAGCTCGATAACACCGTTCTAAGATGATAAATGCTAGCTTCTCCCATGTTTTCACTCCATATTTGTTCACCTGTGATTGTGGCTAGAGATTAGGCGGAAATTCAATTCGAAATCTCGTGTAAAAAGTTATAACTAGCTAGGATCAAGTGGTTAAATCGATAAATCAAGTGTTTGAGTGGTGAAATCAATGTTAAGTTCTTTAAAGTGATGAAAATAAAGCTAGGCAAGCCCGACACCTAAGTGAAGTTTCGGGTTGAGCACTAGCATAGGCACAAATAATGTGAGCTAGGCAGGTCCAACACCTAAGTGAAGTGTTTGGTATCGAGCACTAGTATGCAGTAAATAAATTGAAGGAAGAAGTTAAAACTTGAAATAAATTGTTGTTTAAATCGGTCCTAGCTAGAACATGTAACGTACAGATCTAGAAACGGATGAAGTCGAGTCGATAGCCACGTCACTTTTCCTACCTCCGCGTCCACATCATGGCTAGAGCTTAAAGTCTTTTTTATTAGAATTGGTGTTATCATAGTCGGTTAATCATAATTAACTGTTTTGCCTTGAAACGAGCTTTGTTAAAACCACTACTTGAAGTGTGCAGAAATTAGTGAGATCGAAAACTTGTTTGGTTGATGTTCTTACATGTGTAGGTTAAGTTTCTACGTGGAACAGTCTAAACCAAATTGTTAGAATTGAATCTCAGTTTAATCTCGTGTCATTTGTGAATTTGAGTGTGTTCTCGTTCAGTTTGCTTGAGGACAAGCAAAAGCTTAAGTGTTGGGTATTGATGACACTCGATTTGACGTGATTTTCATCCCCATTTAAGCGACATTTCATGCCCCTTTGATGCCATTCTGATGAATATTTGGTGAAAATGTGTTTATTATGTAATTCTAGGCTCCTAGTGCATACATCGTCCATTTATGGCTGTTTTTACCCTTTTTGTGAGCTTTTATGTTGAGCCTCCAGGTTACCACATTATAAAGGACTCTCTCACGAGTCCAGCGCTTCAAACGGCGACCAAATCGGAATTCAAACAGAGCGGGAATCATCGAAACAAGTTGGAGCTGGTTTTTAACTAACATTTTCGGCAAAATCTGGTGATGTTTTCGGCGAAAATTCCTTTGAAAATCCGGGCAGAAACCCTAATTTTCAGCCTTTTCCAACTTGTAAAGGGTTTCTGGGGTTATATATAGACTTTTTGAAGCCAGATTAGATACACACGAATTTTGGCTGATTAGCCATGACCTTAGGGTCGATAGATAGAGTTTAGAGAGTTCGAAGATCCGTGGAGAGATCGTGACGCCATCCTTCCACCTCGAAGAGCTCGGAGCTTAAAGTTGAAGATCCAGGAGATTGAAGCTTCGCCGGAGTCGTCAGAATTAGGTTTTTCAAATCTTATATGTTCTTCCTCTGTATGATGATTTCCTTTGTTACCTTTGATTCTTCTGTTATCGTTATGAGTAGCTGAACTTGTAGAGCTTAGATTAGATGAACCCTAAGTGACCCAAGGCTTTAAAGCGGTCACGGATCGGCGGTAATTAGATTCGAAGTTCAATCAGTTTCTCTTTGCATGGTTGTTTTGTTCGTCATTGTTTATGTTTCTCTTCTGGTTGGTCGCCTAGATTAGGTTTATGCAAGCTAGGGTTAGTCGCCAGACAGCTTCCCTGCTTTGGCGCATAAACTTGTCTTCCTTGATCACCTAGTTTAGATTCTGGTTAAGCTGAGGATAGAAGCGAACGCTCGCCTCTCTTTAAAACATCAATTCAACCAGTTAACCTTATAATTGGAGTGTGCCTTTCGTAGGAACCGATTAGGGTTAATCCACTGCAAGAGTAACTCATAAATCATTAGTAATTGCACCAGTTAATTAAGTCGTTTTGAGAGGCGACCGTACCCGGGCGGCTAGTTAATCTTGGTAGTTAGATCGGATAGAGCGAACGTTTGCCAGTCTTAAATCTAAGGGTAAGGAGTTATGGTGGTGTTTAGAAATTGATTGAATTAGAATTGAAAACCGTTGGTCTTGTGATTGCTGTTGCTTTGGTGATCTAAAGGGAGATTCGAAATCTAAGCTCGTCTATCTTCCTGTTAGTCAACCTTTTAATCTTTCTTTCTTTTATTTTCCTTTGTTTATTAGATTAGCAATCGTGGAACTCACACCACACACTAAGTGTTTAAAACTGAGTAATTTGCCAACATATTTGAGTAGACAAGAAGAAGAGACCTCGAGTAGAATACGATCTAGTCTGCCTTGGTAGATTAGTTATTTGATACCGCTAAAACTGCAGCATCACCTTCCTTCACTAAAACTTCCATCCGAACCTCCCGTAAGTATTGACGGAATCCCCTCAGAGCACCATGCGGGTGACACTTGGAACCGAGCTTCATCTGGGTTAAATACCCAAGTGAAGGAAACGTTGATCTCCGACACAAGATCTACGTAAATCTCTCGCTTTCGGCGAAGACACGTGAACGGTTGAGAATCATCCATCGCATCAGCTCTACTTTTGAGGCTCCGTTAAAGCCTGAACCTGTGTTGTCATGTCGTTCTTTTTGCTTTTGACTTTCGAGTCCGAACGGTGGCTTCTTGGGCAAGCTAATTGTAACCTCTTCTTCTTTAAATTGACGCCATCCCTCTGAGTCATTCTCTAAAGAAAAATGACTTGCTCTGATGAAACGGAAACCTTGAGTGGGGTAAACTTTATGCTTCTGATAGTCATTCTTCTCTTCGTGGCTATCACCTTCATCCTAAAATTATGCAAACACATAGACCGACGAAGGCGTCAAGAAAATCCTCCCGAAGGAACAGTTTGGCGGAGTCGAACAGAAGTCCCATCCCACATGCCTTAGTATTTCTTCGAATTCATGTTGTAACCTTATTCTCTTTCTTGTGGTTTTTGCCTGGGACATAAGCATGTATTGTCTCAGACGGTGCATACGTTCTTTAATCACTGGCTAGTTGGTAAGAATTCTGTTTCTCAGAATCCTTGCGGATGACAGGTGAACCAAGAGATGCCAATAGATTGTATTGATACTTTAACTAGCGAATTTAAGACGATCTCGTAACTCACACTTGTTTACCCGTACTTGCCGACACTCCCAAGTGGGAAAGGCTCAATGATGGCACCTCCTCTTCCCCTTCTCTTTAAGACCCCCCTCTTCTCTTCTTTCTCTCGACAGCCAAATCATCGGTGGAAATCACAAAGTCCTCCATCGCAGTCGCTTTAAGAATGGAAAGGGTTTACGACGAGGACTACGCCATGAAGAAGGCTATCATCCTCGGGACAGGATGCCTCCTTCTCATCGTCTCCTTCTTTTACTTTGTATGTATAGGTTATCGTAGAGGCGTCTTTTGATGGACCTGTGGAAGCATTCGAGAAAACGGTGATCATCATTTGTTTAGTGATCTTGTTTCTGGCTTGCCTTCCTTTTAGTTTTCTCGAATGAAAAATTAAGTTTTCTCACGATCGTGAATTGCTCTGGTTGGGCACCGTTAAAGTTAATTGTCGTCTGATTTCGAGGATGAAATCTTTTAAGGAGGGGAGAAATGTTATACCCCGAATCTCTGAACCAGAATTTTTTTTGAATTTTATTCCATACGTTCGGGAAATGACCGCAACTTGATGATTAAATGATTTCGAGACAAGTTAAGTTCACTCATGAAAGGCGGAGCGAGAGGTTAAGCGACCGACTCGACTCTTGCGGTATAGCGTGGAGTGTTCGATATGGTAGACCTCGTTAATCAAATGGTTTTATAATTTGGTTAAGCTTAGATTCCAAATGAAGGTGGGTAAGGGTTAATGGAACATGGTTTCAAGGAAGTCAAGTATCCCACTTAGCTGAGTTGGTTAAGGAACTAAACCAGCAACCTAAAGGTCATAAGTTTGAATCCCTGCTCCAGCAAATCCTTTATTTTTAGTCTTGAGAAATGATGACATCATAGTGACGTTAGCGTTATGTCATCATCTTCCTCCATGAACCAAAACCAAAGCCGCCGGTTGTTTTTCAGCAACTCCTCTATAGTTCCGGTAAGAGCCCAATCCTTCATATTATTGATGTTTGTCGGGTTTTGATGATTGTAAAACATCACCCCGTGAATTCACAGCTCTTCAGCTCCATTATTGGCCTGAGTAACGCCAAAACGGAGTTACCCCGTCGACCACACTAACAACCGACCATTCACTCCTTTCTTTCTCGTGACCTTGACTTTTGGGTACTCCAGATGGCATCGAGAGGCTTCGGAGTCGGCTATAAAAGCCAACAAGCCTTCGACTTTGAGTCACGGAACCTCACCGTCGTAGCTCCGACGAGAGTTGCGGCGGAGCATCCCAAATATGCCCAACCCTTGGAAAATACAAACCCGACATCGTTTTAAGCATGGAAATATTTTCCAACCTTCAAAAGGAAGTTTCGTGCGAAAAATAGGGAAATCCAAGCTTCACCGGAGCTTCACCAAAATGGAGGCTTTGTCTCCTGCAACTTGGGAAAGAAGATGGCAAAATTGCAGTTTGGTCACCCGACTTTCTAAGTTACATCACGATCCTTCAGTTTAATTTTAATTATTGTCGCAATCATAAACTATCAACTTGTGACAGATTCGGCCCAACTAACTTTCCAGTTAGTACAATTTGGCCCGGAAGTTACGGAAGTCCGTTAAGTTCTTATTTTGAACCGATTCGAGCTACGAAATCGATCTTCAAGTCAACAAGCTCGTGTTATAGGTGGGTTGGTTCAAGGGGGGTAAATTCCTAATATTTTTATTAGTTAATTTACATTCCATTAACTAAAATTATTTAATTAAGTATTCTCATTCCCATTTATTTTGGAAATGAGCTCCGGTAATCACCTTAACACAGAACATTGGATTTATCGGATGAATAGAAGTGTTGGATTATTGGGTAAGTGTTATACTCCTTAGGGAATATTAATTCCTTAGTATGACGTAATAATTGTTATGATATTATTACGAGGACTTATATATCACCCATAACTCCTATTCAAATCAGCTATCTTCCGAGGGTTAGATTTAACTCGGAATAAGATCGCTTGTGAAACGATGTGGCTTCGATTGCTTTGGTGGCTAATTAAACCAATGGATGACGTGATGGATTGTTAAATCCATATAAACTATAAATCTATTACTTGTAAGTACTATAATACCTTGATGATTTGGATGACTAACTATTGTTTGTTGGTTGTTCAGAGTAATGAGCGACGCGGATCCTCATTAATTCCGGTTTATAAAGTTATGATGCCTAAGGTTAGAGGGACTTAAGTAGTCCGAGTGACTCCCCTATTTACCTGGAAATTAAGACGAAAAGTCTTAGTTTTGTCAACAAGGTGTCGTTTCTACGGAAAGTTCTATGTTTCCGGAACCATCGGTTTTATACCTAATTATGTTTGATGTGACTATGGTTAAATCGTGATGTTATCTGATGATGTTTGACACCTAGTGTATATAGGTGGAAAGTAAAGCCTCGCTAGCTAGTCCTCCGCCGGGAACATCGATGGATACGGGTTCCTACCGGGTGATGGGAGTTGGGTATTGTTAGCCCCAATCGATTCACGGTAGATGGGTACGGATGACCCCGACTGGATGATAAGAGTTGGAAGGAATTAGCCTCGACCGGATGATGGGAGTTGGGTATTGATAGCCCCAATCGATTCATGGTAGTCGGGAAGAATAGCGACTCTTGTGAAGTCCCTATATTACAGGCTCAGAAGTAAGCCTTATCGATGATGGCGTAGAGGTTAGCTAGGTGGGAAGAGGGGACACCCTATTATTTAATGAAAGTTGATCGAGTTGATCTCGATGTTGTGTGGTACTATTAGAATAGTTCATGGGATGTCATAATGACTTGTGATTATGTGTGTTAATGTCTCACATGTCATGATTGAGATGATGGATTAATATTCCTTGTGACAAGTCATTCGATAGATGGTAACGGTAATCTCCGTTACGGAAGGATGATTATGGAATTACTGGGTTGCGTTGTTAATTCCATTAAATGTGTTTATTCATGTTTATACGGAATATTCATGATAATGGACTGACCCCGAGCCACCCACCAGTTTTGCAGGAATTTCCTGGACAAGCAACGGACCACAGGAGTTTCTTAAGGTGTGCCGGAGCAGTGGATCATGAGACGGTGTAATGGCGACTTGGAGGGTTGCTCTCAAGTCGTTGGGCCCATTTCCGTTGTAAATGATTTCACGGTTAATACCCTAGTTTTATGGTTGATTTGGAAGTAGTTGGTCAAAGTTGCATTTTTTTCAACCTTTGAGTCATCGTCTGTCCCGGGACACGTTGTCGTTTTACATTTCATAAAATTGGGGTGTTACACTCAAACAATGTGCACTAAAGCACAATCTAATGTTATACACAACGCGTTATAGATCTTGAGAACTAGAGCTAAAGTCTTTGGGATTTCACGACAATGGGTTTCCATGGAGGATCAGACTCACTTGCAACACACAACAAAAGTTGGAAATGGTTGCATGTTGGACCAAAAATGGTCGAAGGCCGACCAGCAACAAAGTTGAAGCTTAGTCGCAGGCGCCACCTACGACTAATCTGGGATGAGACTACAACTAAATTCTCTATGACTAAGCTGGGTAGGAAGAATATGCTTACTACTCCATCTCCACCTCCACCTCTATAGCCTCCAATAATTGTTAGTCCAGAACCTCTACCCATTGTTGCTTCGAATGTGGAAGTTGCAATGGCGGATAGATTACTCAAGGACTATGAGCGTCCTACCATTGATGAAGTTGCATGTTGTATTCAAGCTCCAGTAGAAGAAAACCACAATTGTCTATTCCCCCTTATATGATCACTATGATCCACGAGAATAATAATACCTTCTCGGGGAATCCAGAAGATGACCCCAATGCTCATATCAGGAACTTTCTTCGGTTCGAAAACCCTAAAGCTTAGGTAGTTACCAAAATCAGCAACAGGGATGGGGCAACCAACGCCCCAACTACCCTCTCAAGGAAATCAAGATGATGATTCAAAGAGGCATTTTCAAAGAGGTTATCAGAACCAATCTACCAGACAATAGTTCCAAGGGAACAACTAGAGATATAACGAGAATTAGAACCCTTAATGGCCGAATAGGGTAAACTGGAATGGAAATCAGAATCATAATCACCATGGGCATGGCAACCATGGTCACGATAATCTAGAGTTGAAGTAGGGACCACCTAGGTTCCCACCTCTTCACCCAAAAGTCTTATATAGACTTGCTTCTTGAACAACTCATTGCAGATAACCAAGCCGGAAACAAATCTTAAGATAGCTTAATTAGGAAGCTAGAGGATCAAATGGCAGTTATGGCCATCCTCTTGAGAGAAACAGGTTCAGATACTTTGTCTAACACGACCTTTCCTAGTCTTAACCACGAGGAGGACATAGGAGTTATTAAGACCAAAAGTGGGAAAACCCTGCAAAACCCGCCTATGAAGCAGGTAACTCCCCTTGTTACTCCTCCCTCTTTTATTTATGAAGATTATGTTAAGGAGGAGGAGGCAAGTAGAGCGGTTATAAGAAAGTCACTGGTCTTCTACCCCAATACTGGTGGCGAATCCTTACAAGACTAAAGCTTCATGTCCTTCTCATCTCAATAAGGATCTCTACAATGCTCAGTTTGAGCAATTCATGAAGATACTAGACACGATCCATGTTGACATGGTGATTAGGATGCCTAGATACGCCAAATTCATGAAGAACATGCTCACCGTCAAGAAGAAGCTACTAGATTTACTTGGTCTAACGAAAAAAAGAGGCTAAGTGAATTTCATAATTGCTAGAAGAAATGGAGTTGAATGAGGAATTCCCCGATCATACTCAGAAAAATCTCAATCAAACGTCGTGATCTAGGCTCTTTCACTCTTCCTTGTCGTATTGGTGAAATTCAAATCATTCATGGTTTAACATATTTAGGATCTAGCATAAATGTCATATCTTATCATTTAGCATCTGGCATAGGGATTCTTGTTTAAACCAACTCGTATGAATATTAGCCTAGATGATAAATTATCTACTATGCCTAGGGGTATCTTAGAGGATGTCATCTTCGAGGTTGGTCTGTTTTAATTCCCTAGTAATTTTGTTATCATTGATACTCATGCTGAAATGCCTTTGATTCTTGGTTGTCCATTCTTGAATTATGCTAAATCTACTATAAATGTTAGTAATGGCACCATAAATCTTAGGATAGACAATGAGAGCGTTACTTTTAGCTTGGAGGATAGTAGTTGTCGTCCTAGTCCATTTGATGATTTGTTCTCTTGTGATCAAACTTTTGTGATGATATCTATTGTTGTTTTCACTAACTTAGTGGAAGAGGACCTGCTAGGGAAGTGTATTGTGTTTGGTGTTCATAATTTTGATGCAGGCACAATACAAGATAGACAAGTTGCATCCTTAGACATCTTCGGGGAAGTGAACTTTCAAGATGAGGTGCAAGAAACTGGGTTTGCACCAAATATTAAGTTGAAGACTTCTTATGAAGACCCTTCAAAGCTTGAATTAAAGGAAATACCATCACATTTGGAGTATGCATATCTTGAAGGAAATTCCAAACTTTTGGTGATTATAATCTCATCTCACTCTCCATCGCAGAAAAATGAGCTTATCTCCTTGCTTCAAAGACATGTTCATGTTATAGCTTGGAAGGTCACAGATATTAAGGGGATTGACCCTGTTACTGCATGCATCAAATATCCTTGAAGGAGAATCAGAAGATAGTAAGACAATTTAACATTGTCTTAATCCTAACATGATGGAGGTTGTAAAAAAAGAAGTGATTAAACTCATGGATGTGAGGATTATCTTTCCCATATCTAATATCAAATGGGTTAGCCTACTCCATTGTGTGCCAAAGAAGGGAAGAATCATCGTTGTTTCTAATGTTGTGATAGAGCTCATCCCAACTTAAAAGGTGGACGGTTGGAGAGTCTGTATCGATTACAAATGTTTAAACCTACTCGAAAGACCACCCCCTTCCTTAGATGCGGTAGTTTTAACCAAAAAATGCGGTAGTTTTTTTTTTGAAACAACAAATATTTAAATTAATAAATGAAAAAATGATAAAAAAGTTTAATTGGTGAAATCCCTACACTCAAGAAGAAGAAGAATAAAAGGGGCTTGATTTTATTTGCTTAATAATAATAATAATAGATAGATAGATATTTTACGGATCAGGAATGGTGACATAATATAGGCTTATGTCCCTTAGACATAATATAGGCTTATGTATTAGAGCCTTTGGATCTTATTGTAATCGATCCAATGGTAAAAGGTTTTTAATAACATAATATTTTTATTTCCCCATTTACTCCCCTAATTAATAATTCAATTACCTAAAAATGTGCCCGAAAATTAAAACTACTTTCCCCATTTCCCCATTTGCTCCAGCTAAGGCAAAATTAAAAGAAGAAATTTCCCTCAAAACCTCTCATACCTGCAGCTCTTTCCCAAACCTACAATGCCATCAGCTCGTTCTTTGCTCAATCGAAGCAGCTAACAGACGTTGGCGAAGATAGCAACGATCGTCGAAGAATTCTGTTGCCACTTCCGTCGTTACGCTTCCAATTATTTGAATCCGCCATCGAAGATTTCGTGAATTCACAATTCCGTCGAAACCTGATTCTCATAGGAGCTCCGGTCAGGTTAATCTCCTAACTTCATCTGAGCTTTAGGTTTTGGTTTTGCATGTGCAAAAACCCTTCATTTAAGGGGTCGATTTTGATGTTTTGGACTTTCAGTTTTTTATTTTTCTCTATCGTTGATTCATCTACTCTATTTTTATAATAATATTCATAAAATACTACTATTATGAGCCAACAACTAATTTATTAATTTTAGGGTTGTATCGAATACTAGTATTTTATGGTTTCATGTAGATACTAATATTACCCTGTTTATTTTACTTCCTGTAGATACTACGATTCTCAGTTCCTTTATTTGATTTGTATACTTTCAATGCATGACTCAAGGTCATACTAGATGCATAAAAAGTGGAGGTGTGAGAAGGACATTGAGCAAGTCGGAGAACAAGTGATTTTGGACATTTTCAACAATATATGGAACAACCAATTTAGGGTCATACTGGAGGTATGACTGATTCACCACACCATTGGCTCATCACAACTACCAATTTCTTAGGGTCTAGACAAGTTGACTTTTTTATGCCTTGAACAGTTTAGTAGTGAAATTAGTATATTTTGTTATTAATATGGTACTATTACTGAAAAAATTGAGTGAAATTATTGTGTTACTTGTTTTTTTGTCAACTATTCCATTAAGTTATAACCATTCTATTAGTAATAATACTAGTACTACTATAAGTATAAATTATCATGAGAAGTAACAGAATCAATATCCTTTAGTTTGATCGCCTCAAAGCATATGTAGATCGAAAGAGAATGTAGAAGAAAGATCGTTGACTTGGAATTCGATCCGAGTAATTCCATTTCTTAGAAAAATTAAGAAGCAAATGCGGCCGACGACGGCGAGGTAAAGGCTTATAACCGATCAGCCAATGATAAAGAAATAAGAAAGAAAAGTTGTAACATTAAGGAGTTAAATATGTTCATATTTTTAAATAAATTACATTTAAAGTGAGAAATGAGGCAAGAGATAAAATAAAAACAAATATTGGAGATAATTATTGATTACAGGTAATTAAGACAATAAAATACCATAAATATTAAAAACAAAAATAACAAACAAATCAACGATGAGGATTAATTATGTTAAAATGACATAAGATATCTTATGTCAGCTAACTAAAGTCGGATATTTTATACCTTAATAAACTAAATGGTGGTATGGTAGATTTGATTTTGACACCTAGAGGGGATTTTTTTCAGTGACAAAGTCTAAACTTTGTCACCTATACAAAGTTTAATCTGGACACTTGATCTCATATCCACTTCTTAATTAATAATTTAAATGAATTTAATAATGCTATTTAAATAATGCCATTAATTTAAATCAAAAAAATTCGGCTGCAACCCTATAATTCCATAACCGCCGAGTTTTAATTAGTGTCCATTATTATAATTAATTTTCAATTATCTCCTCCTCAAAATATGCTTGAAAATATTCTCTTAACTATTTTAGATAATCCTAATCTTCTTCTTCATATGCTAATGACGTCATTATAAAGCAAACTTCACTATCATTTTTTTGAACAAATCAGTCCCTAATCATTAAAATCCATCCCCAAGTTCAAGTTCTAGTTTTATAATGGATGAACCCGGCCGGTTCGAGTTCCCAAGTAAAAAAACCTTTTTCCGTACCTCTGTTTGATCTAAATAATTCACCGATTGATCATTCCCCCGATGTTGATGCTACATCTGAACCAGATGAGGATGCAATCCCGACGTCAGATGAACAAGGAACCTTACGTGGCTACATTATGTTTTCCCTCCTTTTCTAGCCAATGTTCTTTCATTAATATTACTTTCATAGAAACTACATAATGAATTTTTCTATCCAATCAAACCAAAATTATTTTCATTGTTCAATTTGTGAGTTTCGATTATGTTGTTCAGTTTGTGAGTTTGTGAGTTTCAGTTTGTGAGTTAAGATTATTTTCATTAAGATTGTTGCGGCTGTTCAGTTTTTGAGTTTATTTTCATTATGATTATTTTCATTAAGATTATTATCATTAAGATTGTTGTTCGTTACAGTACTAGTATGCATGCAGTACTAGTATGCATGCTCCTGTTGACTTGATTCTATAAGTTATTCATGTTGGTTTCTTTTTGATGTGATATCTAACTAATTCGTTTCTTGTCCCCGAATTGTAGATGTACCTGAAGTTGACTTTGACTATAAAGTCATGGAGTTCGACTCTATTGATGATGCGTATGCCTTTTATAAAGACTATGCTCATAGCATTGGGTTTGAAACCAGAAAGCGGTCGTCGAACAAGGTAAACAGCAAAGGCCACAAAGTAGATGAAGTCAACTACGTTTACTTCCATTGCTCCTTATCAGGGTTCCGGAAGGACAGTGAGCGTGATCCGAAGAATAAAGGGAAATTTGATACCGCAACCAGAACCACAGTGTGTGATGAGACCAGATGTGGGTGCAAGGCAGAGATGAGAGTGAAGTTTGTCGAGAGTAAAGGAAGTTTCATGATTAGTTTGTGGGAGTTCAAGCACACCCATGATCTGATCCCCCCAGATGAGGCGTTATTTTAGATCTAAACGTCAAATTTCAGAGACGCATCGACAGATAACTAAAATGCACGATTCTGTCGGCATTCGTGTAAGAGATTCATATGATATGATGGCTGCATTAAGTGGAGGGATCGAGTCTCTTGGATTTACACATAGTGATCTCGCGTCTTTTGTCAGAGCTCTTCGATCCAGCCATATCGAGGAGGGTGGTGAGAAATTTCTTCAAGACTGGTTTCACAAAGAGTCATCTCGCGACCCCGGTTTTGTCTATGAATTTCAATATGATGATGAAGACAACATTGAGAGTATTTTTGGGCTGATACTCGCATGCAATTTGACTGCTGCTGCTTCGGTGATTCGATTAGTTTCGATACCACATACAGAACGAACAACACTTTCCGTCCTTTAGGTACGCGTCTATACTTTTGCTTTACTTATGTTTTTTAATCTCTTTAACATTTTATTCTTTCTTTGATATCTTAGTCTTCCTCAATATGACTAATGTTGTTTACCTTAGTTTTATACACCTTTAATGTTTTGTCTAATGTGCACGTTTAGATAGTTGTGCATACTGTCCATTTTTTTTGTTTACCAATTCTTAAATATCATACTATTAATTCCTTATAAGTACTAGTACTGAATACTAATGACTGTTCAACCAAGCAGCTCTGTTCGCTGGTTTGAGGTTTGAAGTTAGTAATCTTTGCTGCTTGTTTGATGTTTGATGTTTGATGTTTGAGGAGACTACTATTGGATTCAAGTGGGTGTTCGAAATGTTCTTGGCTTGTATGAAGAATAAGCACCCAGAGACAATTTTCACCGACCAATGCCCAGCCATTACTGCAGCTATCAGAATTGTTCTACCTGACACGTACCATGGCTTGTGCACGTTCCATATTTTCACAAATGCAAAGGACAGGCTCAAGACAAGTATGTATGAGGGCATACTTTCAGACCTTCAAAACCTAATGTACAATGTTGATGATGAAGCCACGTTTGATAGGTACTGGAAGTTGACAATTGAAAAACATTTCCCCGGCAAAGGACAATTTGGCCATCCTTGGTTACAATTCATTCACAAGTTTCGTCAACAATGGTCTTCAGCATGGGTTAATAATCATTTCACGTGTGGTATGCGGAGCTCTCAATTGAGCGAGACATTAAACAGTAATCTGAGGAAATTCCTGGACACAAAGTGCAATCTTCATCAGTTCTTCACGCAATTTAATAGGTTGTTGGAAGGGAAGCGGGCTGATGAGTTGCAGTTGGATTACCATGCTAAGATTGCACAAGCTCCATCTAGATACATACACCACCCTCATGTCGAGCAAGCGTCAAAGGTTAGTTTGCTTTTAAATTCAATCTTCAAATTTTTGTGGCACCTTTTCATAAGTATATTACGGTTGAGTACGTTTGTTTTTAAAAACTAGTATTTGTATGTTTCATACTAAAATACACTAATTAGTGTCCTTGTTAATATTATCCCATTCCCCATAACAATGCAGATATACACGAAGACCATTTTCTTATTTTTTTAGCAGGAATATGCCGCCTCCATCAGATATTTCCCCAAAAGCATGCCAACTATTCTTGTTAATAACATAAAAGCTTATGATTGGTACAAGTTCGACGAAGATCACCAGACTCATATAAATGAGAGACGTGTGATTGTTAACCTTGCCACTGCGGACTACAAATGCTTATGCCGTCTTTTTGATTCACATGGTTGGTTGTGCCACCACATTCTGAAAACTATGGATCATGTTATGTTATGGGAGAATCAGGATGCACGTACAATTCCTTCAAAGTACCTTAAAGTACGATGGAGAAAGACTGCCAAAGTAGGAGTTGATTTTGTCATTCAATTTGGGGAGAAACTGATCCTGATTCAGAGGTATCTAGGTATCACGAATTAATGTCCATGTTTTCCGTTATCGCATTGGAGTCAGCACCATTGGTGGAGACGACAAATATGGCCAAGCAATTTGCGTCTGATGGTAGAGATCGTGTTCGTGCTGTAATTCTAGAGCATCATGGCGCAACTAGCACTTGCGAGCCATCCACACACATAGGTTACACACAATACTACCATTATAGTTTATTATTGGTTAAGCGATTAAAGTATACTATTGATACTTTCTTTTCCCCCAGGACCACAAACAACTCCTCCAGGTGATGGTCGTACAATCCCCAAAGGCCTTAAGGACAAGACAAGTGTAAACAAATCTACAAAGAGGCTCAAGTCGACAAAACAGATGGAAAGAGAGAAAACTGCACACAAACGACAAGCCAAAGTACGTTGCCAAACTGCCATGGAGTCTGAGGGGAATGTGTAGTTTGACATCATTAATTGTTTTTTCTACAGTTGGTTTTGCTTATGCTATTTGTTGAAGAATTTCTCAGATTACCACTACAAAAAAAAACGCTATTTGGCGTCGGTCATACACGCGTTTTAGCGTGGGTCATACACGCGTTTTAGCGTCGATCATGACCAACGCCAAAATAAATAGCGTCGGTCGGCAAGACCGACGCCAGATACGGTGACGCTAAACCTTAGCATCGGTCGTTTGGTCAACCGACGCTAAAACGCGTGCCAACCGACGCTAATTTGTTCCGGTCGAACCACCAACCGGTTGAGTGGTCAGCATTTAGCGTCGGTCGGTTTATGTAACCGACGCTAAAATAGCAGACCGACACTAAAGGGCGTTGCCTGGTCAACAACGTGTTGACCTGTAGTAGCATTTAGCGTCGGTTGTGACCGACGCTATTATAGGTCATGACCGACGCTATTTTTTGTTCCAGTGGGCAGAATTCTGCCTCTTTTTTTCTTATTCTCATACTCTTCTAGTGCCAATACCTGCATAAATTTCCCTGCATACATCAATTTCACTTTTCACATTTCAATTTTCCAATCAATAAACATACTGAATAGGACTACATAATATATAAATGTCGAAAACATCCTCCTAAAACATTCTCCTAACAAGTCCAGTCTCCTAAAACATGCACCTACAAGTCCAGCTACCTACTCATCCTCCTCTTCATCGTTCGAGTCCAGGTCCTCGGCATCCATATCTGGGGGCATCCTCCCTTTTCCCTTAGAAGATGAACCCCCCACCAACTGGCTGAGCCGCTGAACCTCCTCCTCCAGATGGCTCAGGTGCTGAACCTCTGCCTCTAACGCCCTCACTCGATCCTCGGCGGGACAATGGCCGAAGACATGAGTGGTAGTAGCTGAACTACTACCCTGACTGGATCCACCGGCTGCTCCACCACGCCTCCTACTCATATTAACCTGAATAGACAAAGACAACAAATAATTAGAATATGGTTATTTCAAATTTACATATATCATATACTACATTACATTACCTGGGAGGGGGTCACGCCAGATCCCATACCGCGAACTCTACCACTGTACTCCTTCGGATAGACAAGTCCGAGTGCATCGTTCGCAGAAGGAAATGTCGGGACTGTGGGATCACGGGTCAGCTCCAGAATCCGAGGCTGCACATTGATGACAAAAATGGGTTTCACAAACCAAAGTTAATTAAATAGGCACTATTGGAGATTGTTTTGTTAGATTGGAATAGGTAATTAAGTACTTATCACATTAGGATCAGTGTAAGTCTGATCCTTCTTTGTGTGAGTGATAGCATACAACTCACCTCTACTGGGCGCATTTCCTCCCCTTTCAACTGCCTACAGGTGTACGAACTAAACAATATCAATACACTTTCTAAAAGGTACTAATACAAAAAAATTATGTAACTGAATTATTACCAACTCCAGTCCTCTAACTCGCAACTTCTTTGACCCTCCAGTGTGGGGTGAGGTGTAACTCCTCCGGGCGGCTGAATTCTTGCGAGATCTCGCCTATAAAATGGTATTCATTTAAATGATTTAAGTTGATATAATATATTCACATAATGCCTAATTTGTAATCGACTTACCACCATATCGGATCTCAGTCTATATCCACAAACTGTGCCCACATAGGCGCAGAGATCCTGCCCGGCTTGTGTTCTATTGCCCACGCCCTAGGGGGCTCCACAAACTCCTCCCAGTCGAAGTCCTGGACCGCTTCTTCAACTTCATTCTTCAATTTCTCCTTGTATGTGTTAACCAAATAACTTCTCCAAAGGCGGGTTTTGCAGTCCTTCCACTTCCTGCCAATATCCTCCATGATGTACTTAGTCGCACAGTCTGTCATCTCTGGTGGCTCAATCACAATACAACGCTGCATCAAATTCAATGATTATAAATTATTACTTATTATTAAATTTACATACACAGGAATGAATTTCATATTTGAATACTTACAAACACAGCAGCCTTCAATCATTCTTCTCTCCCTCCGTGACGTTGGGCCACTCCTCATATTGTAGTGGGAGGAGGTTCTGGTCATTACCCAACAAACCGGTGAACTGACCCAACAGAGCGGCAGGGCCGCAGCCGTAGGCCCTAGAGGTCCCCAAGGCATGATGACCTTTTTGCCATCGCGAAGGCTCAAAATCTGGCTACTGGCCACAGGCTCCTGAGTCCTAACTCCTGCTGGATCGATGAGCTCTACCATCCAAGGACCTGAACGAGGAGCCATATCTGCAAATCCAAATCCAAATATTTATGTCAAACATTCGAGTATTGAATATAAAACAATAACACTTAGCTCAAACTGATTTTACCAAACACTAGTTAATCATCGAACTCTGCAATTCCAGGCCTGGCTAGGGGTAGATCAGTGGACTTATCAAAATCAGACAACTCTGGATTCATAATCATCTCACTCTCATGCACTAAGTTGCCTTCATCTTCACCCATGTCGTAGACATCTCTGGGTTTGCTATGTACAGGAATACACCAGCCCTTATCCACCTTATCTTCCACATAGTAGACCATTCGGGCCACCTTTGCTTCAATAAATGGCTCGTCATCTAAGCGACTTCCCGTGTATAGCAAGTGTGAGAAATTAAGTTGTGTGAACCCCAACCTATCTTTCTTCACATACCTTGGATTGTGAGTGTTAGCCCATTTACACTTAAATAATACCACACGGAAATCTCCATAATAATTCAGCTCAATTATGTCTTCTAACTTTCCATAGTACGAAAGTTCGCTTGTGTGAGGTCGATTGTCCACTGAGCTAGAATAACTATGAGTTTCATAGTTGCCGTACACACCACTATTTTGAGTACTGAGGCCCTTATCACGGGCAACTGTACGGAAATGATAACCATTCACGTCGTAACCAGTAAATTGATAAGCTTGTCGAAAAGGTCCTCGTGCCAACAATCTTAGATTATTCGAATGTACTACTTGGGTATCATCTAGTATCTGTGAAATGACAGTAAAAATAATACTGTATCACAAACTAAATGATGGAAAGTTGTCATCATGCAAATGTTAAAGAAACTCATAGTATACTTACACGACTCCTAAACCATTGCACAAAGTCTCTATGTACAGCTTTTTCAACTTCAGCTGCTGATCTTCCTCGTAATCGATGTTTTGTGATTGCTTGGAACTCCCTAGTAACATACAATAGAAGAATTAAAATAGAATAATAGTCACACCATAAGTGAAATTTAGTAATGTACTTACTGTAGGAAAGGACTGACTTCGTTAGCCCCTATAAGGACATGTCGGTGTGCTTGTAACCACTCCATATCATTTAACTTATAGGGGTGTTCGCCACCAGCATGACGTCCAGTTGAAGGGAACCTGGATATGCCAAGGGATTCATCTCTCACTTCATTATGAAGTCAAGACCCACGGTTGAAACGAGTTTCAACTCCATCTTCGTAGTATAAGGAGGCGAATGTAATAATCTCCTCAGAAATCCAAACTTCTGCAATTGATCCTTCTGGCTGGGATCGATTTCTGACAAAAGATTTCAGCTTTCCAAGAAATCTGGTCTCGTCAAGGAATTTATTATTAGTAAAATAATAAAGTAAACGCATAACAAATGCATTTAACCGATTGTTATATTGTACCTTTCTATATGGTATATCCAACGGTAATAGACTGGTCCCCAAGTCTAACTTCTTCAACTAGATGGACCACTAGATGAACCATTACTGTGAAAAAAGACGGGGGGAATATCATCTCCAAACGACATAGAGCTACCACAATTCGTTCTTGTAACGTATCCAACCCATCAACATGAACCACTTTCGAGCATAATTGCTTCAGGCATGAACAAAATTCCACTAAGACAGATGAGACCTGTGCAGGCAACACATTTCGGATGGACAATGGTAGAAGTTCATGCATTAATATATGACAATCATGAGTTTTCAACCCTAATATCTTTCGGTTCTCCACATCCACACAACGAGATATGTTGCTTGAGTATCCATCTGGTACAACAATGTTTTTCAAGGTTTCGAGCATTGTTTGAATTTCTCGTTTACCCATTGTGTATATAGCTGCTGGACAAGTTTTCCCATATGGTCTTGGCCAAAGCTCTCTTCTGATTTTCAAATCCATCCTTGCTTTCAAGTGATCCTTACTTCGATCTTTCTCATTTATCAAAGTGTACAGGATATTATCGCACACATTCTTCTCTATGTGCATAACATCCAGATTGTGTCGCAACTTATTGAACTCCCAATAAGGTAACTGAAAGAAACAACTCTTCTTCTTCCATTGTTCTGTTTTTTTTTTTTTGTTTCCTCCATCACCTCTTGCTTTCTTCCTTGGCGGTTCACTCTCCTTCGTCTTCCCAAAAGTAACATTGATGTTCTCAACCTGCTGTAAAATTTCAGAGCCAGATAAGAGTTTGGTTGCCTCTCTTAAATCAACAGCACCATTGAATTTGAATTTTTGTAATCTCCAAGGATGTTCTGCAGGGAAGAAACGTCGACTTCCTATGAAACAATTCTTCCACTCCCCGCCAAACGCAATGGCTCCTGGTCTAGATTACAAGTGGGGCAAGCCTGTCCTATATAAGTGTTCCACCCAGATAATAAACTCAGTCCAGGGAAATCACTAATTGTCCAAATTATTTCTGCCCTCAACGTGAATGATTCTTTCTTCAATGAATCGTATGCTTCTACACCTTCCCATAACATTTTCAGCTCATCAACTAAAGGTTGTAGGTAGACATCGATATCATTTCCATGAGCTTTCTTTCCCGGAATGATACCAACAATATCATACCTGTTGACTTCATGCATTCCCACGGAGGCGAGTTGTATGGCATTAGTACAATTGGCCATGTGTTGTGACTAAGTCTCATATTCCCAAAAGGATTAAAGCCATCAGTAGCAAGGCCGAGCCTAACATTTCTCGGATCTGAAGCAAACCCAGGATACCTAGTGTCAAAGTCAACCCACGCTTGACCATCTCGTGGATGCCGCGACATTCCATCCATAGTTCTTTTTGTAGAATGCCACACCATACTCTCAGCTGTTCTAGGGCACATGAACAATCTTTGCAACCTTGGAATTATTGGAAAGTATCGATATATTTTCAATGCCTTAAGTTTCTTCTCTTTGCTTCCATCAACTACGTCATCATCAACACCACCATCCTTGTATCTAGACTGCTTGCAAATCCTGCAACTCGTCTCATCTATGTCATTACCCTAGTACAACATACAATCATTCACACAGGCATGAATTTTCGTGTATCCCAGCCCAAGCCGTTTGATCATTTTCTTTGCACTATATCCTGTTGGTGGTATGTTGGCAAACCCAAAAGCTTCATGCAGCAACTCAATAATCATTGATATTGCTTTATCGCTGATGTTATGCATCCCCTTGATATGATAAAGTCTCAGAATGAAAGATAATTTGGAGAACTTTGTCATCGATCAACCAACGCTAAAACGTGAAGTCAACTACTTAGCGTCGGTTGTTGACCGACGCTAAATTCCTACGTTTCAACCGACGCTAAAAGGAGTTGTTTTTGTAGTGTACATTTCAAACATATTTTATACATTACACAGTACGCACGATTTATTCTTTGGTATCATTGCAGATTTGTAATGGTAATTTATGAAGTAGTAGCACACCACATGATAAAGTATTATCATAAGCAGAATAATACTCTTATTAGCAGAAAGCATAATAGTATTCATTGCATTCTAGTATTTTCAGAATAATGGCCTCATTATAAAACATACTAGTATTCACGGCATACATGTATTGGTCGAATAATGGCCTCAATAGCAAACATTTAAGTCCCGAGGCAGAACAATAACATACTCCAAAAGATTGCTTAATCTTTCGCTTTTAGTTCATTTCTCTATGAATCTACTTCAAATAGACCCATATACCAAGATAATTTGAAGTTAATTTGTCTACTCTGTTGAGTTGCCACTTAAGGTATTTGATCAATAAACTACACGACATTGGACTGAAAATGTCAACACAAACTAGTAAGTGCTACATACTAGTATTCTGTTATGAAAGATGCAGAACTCATAACCATTCTCAACTGATCACGGGTCATAAATACTAGTTCATGTCCATTCAAGGTTCAAAACAAACCACCTTATTGTCTGCTAATGAGTCTCAAAACACAATTCAAAAGGGATATATCCGAGTAGTCCAGTGTTAGTGGGAAACAAACCTAATCAACAATTAACTCGGCAATGGAAGTTGCGACACACCAACAGTGTAGTGAATCATACTGGCCTCCATTACTGCCATGAATTGTGTGTTCCAAGATGTGCTGAATACGTCCAACGTGATTTGTTCTCGTAGTTGGTCTATTTCTTTGTCATCCCTCCACTTTTTGTGCATCCAAGTTTCTACTTTCCCCATCCACCTAACCATCATTCTCAGTATGTAATCACCACACGATTCTGTACCAGATCACTGAGTTATTCAATTGATAGTCTCCCACTTGAAATTTTTGAAATCCACTTGAGACTTGAACTTAGCATAGTACTTCATAATATACAGCACTACTCGGGCACCCGTCGCCAGCCAATGACTCTCAAAGTCCGCCGTTGATTTGCTATCAAAGAATTGGAAAAGCTTTTGTTTGATATCAACGATGAACATACGGTAGTGCTCTCCATACAGTATTGGGAAGAACCACTGTCAATACACAAAATGAAACAGTTGAACATGCAGTCATGGTAATCTTACAATAAACCTATCTTTTACAATACATCGCATCTTTTCACCACCAACTACCGAAACAAACAATCAAACAGAATAACCAAACATATTATGAGGTCGACTACTAGTACTATATTACCAAGTAGGAATGCCCAATACAACATTTAACTAAATTGGCAGGTTGTTAAATGGAAGGTTGGCAGGTTGTTATGTATGGGAGTGTTTTTGGTGTATGTAATTATTAAACTATAGATGCATATGACAGGTTGTGCTACTACATCAGAACAAAGGTTCATGGAGAATAAAAAGTCAAAGGTAAACTTGAAAATTCACAATCCGTGATATCTTTATAACGAGACATCCAATCCAGAGAGTGGATGATGTTGGTTGCTTCTTCCCCGTATGACCCTGCTTCCAGACAGGCCAATTTAATATCGTTGTATCAAAACATTTCATTTGCATGCTTAAGTTAGAAATACTAGTACGTATCAATAGAAAAAAAAAGATATCAATGATTCATTGAATATCGCAATAGAAATTGGGAAAATCCATCTTTTTATGTCGCCACTTTCAGCCTCCATCCGGTTAAGATAATAACTGTAACAGTCGATCAGGTTGCTGCACACTCTAGCACGTTTCAGAAACTCTGTGAGTTGGAACCTTTTGAGTGAAATTCAAGTTTCTCATAATCCACCACCAGTTTATCACTGCAAAACGTTGATACACTTCTCATAATCCATATGATTGCAAAATTAAGCAAAAACTAAAATACCAAACCCAAAAGCTTACTCTGCATCTTTTTCCTTCAAGAAATACTCATTCAATGCTTTTAACTGAATTTCAATCTCCTCGGTAAGATCATCCTCAAGGGGAAGGATGACAGTTGCAGATGAACGAACTTCAAATGCACGTTCTCCCCCATTCCTCTTCCGCTCCGATGTGCATGGACTAACTACTGCTGCAGATGGTTTCCTGATCCTCTTGGAGGCGACCACAGGAGGAGGGTCTCTATCCAAATTACCACCTCTAGGTCTTGTTGTCTTCCTTCGTTTCAACTGATTGACCAGAGGTTCATCATCAAAGTCATCCTACAATTCCAACACAAAGCAGAATACCATTGTAAAGACTACATATATAACACAAACTACGACAACAGAGTACTATAAATGGCTTGCATACACAAATATGCCGAAAACCTAAACACAATACATAAACAGAGGATTAAACAAGTTAATTGATCCGATATCTAAGAGAAACCAGGAACAACATACTAGTACTGCTGACCTCCAAGTACTCTACATATGCTAGTATGTGCCCGTGAAAGAAATGACAAGGTAATGGAGAGAAACAAGGTGAACATAAAACTAGTACCGGGTTTGCATCAGAACTATACAACATGAATTTAACTAACCTCTATGACCAATGGTGTAACAGCTTCCTCTTCACCTTTGCGTGCCGTATGAACACCCCCACTTTTATACTACTTTGTTGTGGCCCTTCTAACGTAGTTTCCTCTTTGTCGCTTCGCCCCAACCTGTAAGCATAGGTACATAGTTATTTCATACCATGTTCACTGATGCAATAACTAGACAATTGAAATTTCAAAACACCAGATATGGGACATACGCTTTGTGCAACAGATGGCGTAATTGGATCCTGAACTATTGTTCCAGTTTCTTCAACTGCAGAATCAGCCATATTCATATCAATACCTCCACCTCTGGAGAACTAATATGTCGTGTATCTGCAGTAGGGACTTGTTTGGCTCGAACAAATTCATTCAAAGAAGATAGATGTGCATCGCAGCTAACCCTAATTCCCAATAACCACTCCTTCAACCGACCGATCTATAAAAACCAGAATTGCAAACAAATTTAAGTCAACTTCTGTATATCAACAATCATACCAACCGAGATAATTAGTTTAGACATAGAGACTTACGTCATCATCATTTAAACCTGCCAGATCGACTTTCGTACGAGGGCGAAAGGCGGGAATTCGATCTCCTTCCCTAAAGGTGTACAGCTTATGGTCTTAGCTTCTATCGCCTCCCACTCTTTCTTTGACTTTGATGTCCCCCATTCACCGCACAATGGTATAATTTCTGTAGGCCTACTAGCTATGCTACCAAACTTTTCACACATGCATATCTGACCAAACAACAATTTATTACAATTCATAGTACATATTAGATACTAGTATGCAGTGCATTTACTAAAGACATCTTTATACAACGTAATAGAAAAGGACAAGGTAAAGTTATACTAACCATAATTAGGTGGAGATCAACGTTGAGGGATTTTTTTGGTTTGAGCCTCAACAAGTCCATCATGCGTATGCTTCAAAACGTGTCCACACCAGTTGTAATCGATCAATTCCCCCAATGAATCGCTCCTAAGCAGGCCAGCGTACTTCATGCTCGCTTGTTGATATGTTGTTGGGCAGATTACAGTGCCAGTTAGGTACAACACATACATCTGACACCACTTCTCCAAGTCCTCCTCTGTGTCCATGCGATCCTTCAACTCTTTCAGCTCCACCCTCTCATTCTTGGTAGCCTTGGCATATGTAAGTCTGGAATCCATGTCGTGCCTCGATGTCTTATCAAGATTTATCACTCCTCGGCAGATCATACACATTATGCACATCTTCTTCAGTTAGCTTCAGTGTCATCTTCGGCCCAACTCTGAATGTCTGAGAACTCATGTCGTATATGGCCAAAACCCACTTCCTCATCTCAATTGGCAACCGCGTAATGCGAATTTTTGTGGTGCCTCCAAACCCCAAATCGGTGATTCTGGCAATTTTCTCCGCATAACTCTTTGAAACCAGCTCAGTGATTCTATTGGGGTTACACCTACAAGTGATTGTCCCGTCACCCCTGCAGTCATAATTATCAAGTCAATCGTCTGTTAGATTCGGGAGTGGAATGTACGACAAGTATCAAACTCAATAACATCAATCATAACTACCATATTACCTATTGTTTGCTTGATGCTCCTCCATTGTCCAATAGTAGTTAAAAATCCCCCCCCCCCAAAAAAAACACTGTAAAACAAAATCACAACATCATAATTCAGTGAACAATATAATTATACAACAAACAAGTACTGCCATTATAATAATACTGAATCCATAATGCATCACATACTAGTTCATGACTGCTACTAGTACAACACATCTACTAATACTGATGCAGAAAAGTAAAAGAGGTATAAAAGCAATTCAAAAGCCCATGGACACTGAACACTTCCGCATACTATTCCTGTGACCCTACAAGTATTCTGTAGACGCACGTTTATGCATGTAAAAAAAATAAGGAATGGGAGAAACAAACAAGAATCCAACAAATTCTTTGAATCAACACAAACAGATTCAACAAACAAGGAATTCATACTGAACAATTGAAAGTTTAATCAACAAACAAGGAGGTGAAGCAACCAAACACAATCTCATAATTCAATAAACAATCTAATTATATAATGCACAAGCCAACAAGTAATTCTACAGAACGAAAAGAAACAAGGAATTCATGAACTTGATCTAAAACATACTAGTACTGTGATCCTAGAAGTATTCTGGAGATGTACGTTTTCTGCAAATCCAACAAATTCATTGAATTGGATATGAAGCAAAGATTAAGCATAACATCTTAGTTTGGTTATTTTGGGAGGTAACTGCATTCTCTTTCGTGTGACATGTTGATTGATCAACTGGCTTCAAGTTTGGATTTGTAAGCACGTTATATGATTGTTGAATTTGTAAGCACGTAAGGATGGAAAAATTGAAAGTTTTATCACATTCAAATCTATAATCTATTTTCAATATTCAACTTCATGCAGCAACTATTGTACATAAAGCTGCCAACACAAGCATGAGTTTCATAAAAAGCAATCACTGATGATCAAGTCGAGCTCAATTGGAAAACAAACTATTACTGCAACGATACCAGTAATGCCCCAATACTAGCCACATGAACACTAATTCATACACGAATCACCGATCATTATCTACAGAAAGTTCTAAACAACCTGTGTTACACAATCCAACAATTCAAGATAAACGAGCCAGGCAATTCATGACCTATGCTACAAACTCAAAAACAAAACAGAATCACTAGTACAAAAAGGGATCTGACCTGGATTGCAAAACTAATAGGAAGAGAAGAGCTATGTATTCTGAATCTCCTGCATTAAGAACTCAATAAGTATTCTAAGTAACGATAAGACCAAACTGCATGACGTAATTATTTAGGTAACAGTGTCAACAAGTGTATCAAATTAACACTAAGCAATCTACTTATGTATAAACTAATTCCCGTAACGCTAAGACCAAACTGCCTACATGAACTAAGTCCAAAACATACTAGTACCAAGATCATACAAGTATAGCATAGATACATGTATTCTGCAGGAACAGAATTCTACTGAATACTCACCTCTAACGTAAATCAGTTGCATGAACAGAATTGGGGTTTCAGAATCCTCGTGAATCTTAGACAATAGGTGAACTTGGCTGTGGCAGTGATCGAAACCTAGAAATCAGAATCGTAAAGTGAAGATGAAACCTAGAAATCAGAATCAAGATCATACTTGGTGTTCACCGCCCAAAACCCATAACCAAATTGCTCACCTGCGGCGAAGATGCAGCTGCGGACATGCCGTCGCCGTCAAATACCATTGGGAGAGATCGACGGCAAGGAAGAGACCAGATGAACCCTAGAAAACCGATTGGAAGACAGCCGCCTCTGATAAAGTGTCGCCGGCAACAGTCGCCGCACGAGACCAGCCGCCTGACCGGACAGAAACGTCGTCCGGAGAGAGAAAACCACCGGGAGAAGTGGCCGCCGGGAGAGAGTTATCAATTAGGGATTTTGTGGTTGAGAGGAGTGGGGGACGATGGGATTTTTACCTAGGTAGTGGGGGCGAATGGTAACAAATAAATTACAAAAACAGTAATTTCGCCCCCTTTAATACTAGTAATTTTCATCCGTTAGATTAAAGTGAAGGAGATTTGACGGCTGGAACTAAACTTTGTATAGGATACAAAGTCCCTTATTTGTCACCCACCGCGCTCCCTAGATAGAACCCTTCTTACAAAATTTCACATCATCACAAAAGTTTTAAATTTAATTATTTTCTCTTCCCTATTATTAAATGCACATGTATTAAGTACTTCAACATTAAATATAATATGAATTAAATAATAATAAAATTATGCTTTCAAATATAATTAAACTAATACTAGATGATGATAATAAGAATAAATAAGTATAAAAAATCTTTATAAAAAATCATATAAAATTATTCTTAGAGATATTAGTGTGGTAAATTTGATATATTTAGAATTTATTTTATTTGAGTTATATGCCATCCAAATTGTAGGTTCATCATATTTCATGTTTATGGAATTTTGTTTAGTTAAAATTGGTGTAACTTAAGTCATTGATCAAGTTAGATCATGTTGCTTAAAATTAAGCTTTCTATTTAAATTATTTAGAAAAACTATATTCCAATTTTTATAGAATCAGATTATTTTGGTTTGCATAATCGACCACAAGATATATATGTTGTATGTTCATTGGTTTATCAACCACTTTAAGGGTCATTTGCTTGTAATAAAAATGTTGTTGATTCTGTCATAGTTCGATATGCATTTAGAAATGTTGTGTATTCTTACTTGATTGAATTTGAGTTTAGTTAAATATAGGTGAATGTTTATCGTATTATGAACTCATCTTATCATAGGTTTGAAAGGGTAAATAATTTCAAGAAATGAACAATTTTATCCAGCCAACAGGGTGGGTACAAAGCTAGTATAGATGAATGCATTTCTAACACCCTTCTATTGATTCTTCGAAAAAACTTTCTATCTAAAATTAATCACATAACTAGCAAAAGTAAAATTAAATTTATTAATAGTTAACAACTTTGACAACAGACTGAATTCAAATGGTTAGATATGAGTTGAGTAAACATATGTTGCAATTAAACTTCATGATGGGTGGTTTTGGTGTGTGTTCGACAACTTTTTTTAGGGCCAACTGGGTTGGATTGTTTTGATTCCCATTGCCGGCAGAGTTGGGGTATAGATTTGGGTATACTGTTTGGGTTTTTGTGGGGCAATTTTATGGGTGGGTTTGGGGTGTTGGGTTGTGAGTTGTGACACTTGTAGATGACCTTAATTTGTTTGGTTGGTTTGTTTATATTGAAAGTTTATCATTCATACAAAATTTAACTTCAAGATAGAACAACATAAAATAGTTTGGCCACCATTTTTTCCTCAACGAGCCTACGAAAGCTTATAAATGTCTATTTTATTTATGAATTTCATAATTTAGAGTTTACAATAGTATTTTTTTAAGTATTATATGAATAATAAAATAATAAAATATTGTGATTACAGTGATATAAATCGTGGAGAGAAGAGGAAAAAAATTCTTAATAAGAATGTTATTTTTTCTCTAAACGAAATACAAAATAATATATTTTCATAACTTGCGACCCACCAACGGGCGGACGAAAAGCTAGTATCATTATACAATAGATTATGTGATGCAGATAAATAATTAATATTCTAGATATGGTAACCTCTTGAACGAGACTTGAAGCAAATTGAATGTATTTTTATATTAAAATGATTCAAAATCTTAAATGAATTGAATTTAGAGTCAATTTGTATAGAACGACTGATTCCAACATTTACTTGATTGAAAACTGGCCAATCAGTCTCTGCAAGTGATTGGCTCCACGGCTGAGACCGCTTATGGATTCGCTTGTTAGATCCACGCAAGCCAGTTTTGTTCTAGGACGTCAGATAGCTTATCATATCATTATCTTGCAAGAGGTCGTCCACTCTATGGAACATGATAAAGGAAGGGTGAAAAGGGTGGTCTTGAAGATTGACCTTAAGAAAGCCTATGATAGGGTGAGATGAAGCTTTGTTGAAGATACTCTCCTCTCAAATGGTTTTTCAGTTTTGACAACTCGTCTCATTATGGCTTGTGTGTCTTTGGCTAAGTTTCAAATTCTTTGCATGAAGGACTATCATATTAGTTCTTTCCTCGGAGGGGAATCCGTTAGGGATGCCCCCTCGTTCTTGTTTTCTCTTTGTATGGAGCGTTTGAGCCACCTCATTACAGAAGCGGTTGATAGTGGTAGTTGGAAGCCGGTCTCTTTTTCTTCAGGTGGACCTCAACTCTCACATTTGTTCTGTGCAGATGATCTTATCCTCCTCTCCGAAGAGCCCATGAGTCAAGACAATTTGATTCTTAGTTGCCTGGATAAATTCTGTGAAGCTTCTGGGCAGGAGATCAGCAAAGAGAAATCAATTCTTCTTTGCTCTAAGAACACTGGTCGGAGGGCGGCGACAAAAATCTCAAATTTTTGGGGAATTTCCCTTTACCCAAGACTTGGAAAAATATTTAGGTGTGTCGATGTTGCCCGGCCGGACAACCAACTCTACTTATCTGGACATTCTGTCTAGGATGGACTCGAAGATGGAAGGATGGAAAGTTAAGAATCTTAGTTTGGTTGGTAGGGTGATTCTCGCGCAGTCAATTCTTGTTACAATTCCAACTTATGCAATGCAGTTCGCTCCTCCCAGTCGATACTTGCAATGAAATTGACAAACGTAATCGGAGGTTCATCTGGGGCTCTTCGTCAGAAGGCAAGAAAATTTCATCTCATGAACTAGGACAAGATTTGCTCTCCCAAAGATAAAGGTGGTATCGGCCTTATGCGAGCCAGATTCCTAAATCTTGTGTATATGATGAAACTTGCGTTCCTTAGCTTTCAGCAACCTAATCTTCTTTGGATTAGAGTGTTTCAAAGTAAATATTTAATATTGGAGGGAGTCGGCCGCATGTTTCTCTCAAGCCCATAGATCGTCGAAGTCTAACATGTGGAAAGGCATTTGTAAGGCTTGGTTGTTCATGATGCTTGGTGTAGGAGCTGCCATCCGAGATGGGAGAGACACTCTTTTCTGGTCCGCCAGATGGTTGGACTCAGGTGTTATCCTCGCTGATTGGGAAAACGAGATAGATACTGAATTTAACCATTTTGATTCTATTGGTGTTTTTACTTCAGGTGATGAAGGTTGGGATTTGTCAAAGCTTAGCCGACTTCTTCCTCTTGATTTTGTGGAACAAGTTATTGGACGTGCAGCTCCTATAGAAGGCCTCAGTGATGATATTTGGATCTAGGGGGAGAATCATGATGGAAGGATTTCTACCAGTTCATCGCATAATCTTCTCACCGATCAGAATGCGCAGGAATCAGAGTTCAATTAGGAGAAGATTTGGAGGTGGAAGGGGCCTCACAGAATCAAATACTTCCTCTGGTTAGCAGCCATTGAGCCCCTACTCACGAATGGTGAAAGAGCCCGCCAACACATCTCTAACACGATGGCTTGCTCTCGTTGTGACTACCTTTCTGAGTCTGTTTGTCATGTCCTTCGGGACTGTCAAATTGTTGTCGATACTTGGGCCTCTCTTGGTTTCCAAATTGACACCAGAGGATGGAGAGGTATGTAATATTGGTGATTGGATTAGTGAGGGGTTGTGGGGAGAGAAGTGGGTTGTGGTTTGGGGTTACGGCCTAAGTAATTTGGAAGGCGATGAATGAATCCATTTTCGCCAACATGGTCTCGATTCTCAATCAGTTGGCTCAACACTCTAGAAGATGATCCTAGTATGTGACTAAGGCTTTCAATCGTGATTGCAAGGTGTATGGGTTTGAAAAATTCGAGAAAGTTGGAGTTTGTTGCTTGGGAGCCAGGTCCTGAGGAAGTGATTACAGTGAACACAGATGGTTCTTTCAATCTGTCCAACCATAAGGCTATGGTAGGTGGAATTATTCGGAGTGCAGATGGCCGTGGCCGGGTTGGTAGCGTTCACTATGAACTTGGGCAGGTGCACCATCACTCTCGTTGAGATCCGCGAAGCTATCGCAGGGCTAGAACTTGCGTGGGAGTACGGATTCCGGCAGATTGAACTCCAGATTGTTAATACATAAACAACATTTACCAAAACATGGACGTAGTAATACTAGTAGTATATTCAACATTGTCTACTCTAATAGAACTTCAGAATACAAACACTGGAGGAATTAAACCACTAACCCAACAACAAACAACAACAAAAAAAAAAAATAGATTTCAAATACGAGGCCCTGATACAGCAAGCTTTAATTAGGTTGAGTGATGTAGTGTCACGGTCTACATAAGGAGCCCAATCATGTTTCAAAACAAAAAAAAAAAAAAAAATTGATAAAAGAGACTGAGCAAACAATAGGGAAGTTGGCTTTGTCTCCCTACAAATTCTTTTAATTTTTTTTGTCCTTTGAGACAACAAATCAAATCCAATTGTAAAATTCACAAGCTTCCATCTGCAGGCCTCATTTTGTCTCCCTTACCTATCCATTTCCTTACTCTAAAACTAACTTCCATTTTCCAACAAAGTGTTAGGATTTGGTCATCTCTTTAAGTTTTCTATACACCCACGCTAGGCTGTAATTGGTACGTAGTAGTTGACCCTACACACAACCTTATGGCTTAAGTCATGTACAAGTCAAGTATGATTGCATTGGGTCATTTTATATACAGCGGAAATGGCTATTACGTGGGTCGAGTTTATAGTCCAATGGGTTCCCACCTCGAACACAAACTACTTATTAAAATTGTAACATGATACACCTAAAAGTTTCTATAAATAAGATTTACCTCACATGCTTATCTTATTAGTCTACAATAATGTTTCTTTTTTGTCAGTATCATTCTTTTCAAAAGAGTAATGACGATAGTAAGAAGGACGAGTGGGGAAGGGGATGATGAAAGGAGATAGTAACAGGAAAAAAAAAACACATGGAAAATTAATGTTATTCTCTAACAAAGGTTGTCATATCTTATAATGACGATGAGAACGAGACTTGTTAAAAGATCAACGGAGAAATTATGTAGGTCTAGATATCACACGTCAAAGCAAAAAACTACTATAAATATTGACAAGACACTAAATTCACAACAACAAAAAATGAGACTCGATAAATATTTCACAGGTAAATTTCATAATGAGTTTTGAATCTTATTTTTATATGAATGGATGTAATATTATATAACCACAAATACTTACAAAAGTGGATCAATATAATCAACCAGACCGCACATCCGGAGAGTAATCACAATGCTTGCACAAAAACCCCGCAACATCTATACTCTCAAAATCCTCCCAAAATACACAACCTGTAAGATCTAAACAACCTTACCCAACCCAACAATGAGTTTTGAATCTTGAGTTGGAATATACAACTATTTAATTTACCAATCAAATAAATGTTGTAATTATAAACAATAATGGAGAAGTTTGATTGCTTAGATATCAAAGGAATGTAGAGAAAAGGGATCCTTATTTAGTATCTTAGAAAAGTCTGATACAAAATCATAAAAATATAATGGCACTTAGAATAAACAAAATCCAAAATGAGCACTAACGATTGCTCTCCAAATTGGTGTGTCATTCAATCTTATCATGTTGGCCTTGTGTTCTTATTCACATTATTATTAGTTTCAAAATCCTCTCTTTATTATTGTCCAGTGCACATAAACAATTAGACATGACATGACATTCTCCACTTATGGAGAAATGGTTTATCCCAAATCTACCACATTCCATTACCTAATTTCCATATAGCTTAATTCTAATTTATATAGCCCATGATATTTTCCCTAGCCCTAGGATTCATTTCAAAAACCCATGTCATTGATTTTGTGTCATCATTAAATTATTAATTTATTTATTTTTTGTACATCGAACCAACTACCTATAACTAGTATAAACTATACATTCATAGTAAATAGTGCTTCCACCAGTTGAATATTGAGGCATCAATAATGAATCAAGACGTACTATATGCATATATTTATGCATGTGTATCTGCTGCAAAGTTTGAAAATTAGGGAATTGATTATAAAAATTGGGATGCTACTTTTATGAAAATGGTAATTCAGCTCTAATTTTGTCTAAGTTTAATATTCATTTCCTACAAAAAAAAATTATCTTTAACTACTATAAATTACAACAGCATGAAAATGCAGTAACAAATAGTTGATGTTATGCAATTACAATCACTATTTTATGTAGTGATTTATTGAAGCAAATACTATTTGTGGCACCACAATTTTTAACGGTGATGTTTAGTGCCGCAAACAATGGTTTTGGAAATAGTATTTGCTACAGAAAACAGTAATTGTCGTTGCATAATATCAACTATTTGCTACTACAAATTCATGCACTTAACCCTGAGCATCAATTCATTAGAGTAAAATGATGTAGGATGCTTAGTGGATTGGAGTCCTCTAGAGTCTAGAATCTATTGATTGATGAGCTTCTTCAGAGTCATACAACATAGTATTTCTATATTTGTTTTTTCTTTCAGAAAGAAGCAGACAGACAGGCAACCACTAATACATATAACTATATTATCTTCTGATTCAACATGTCTCAACAAGGACATGGAGCTGAGTATAATAACAAATTACTATAGCACAAATTATATAAAAACAAACATAAGCTGAACAAGTGGTAGTAGTGCATATGCTGTGTCGTATTGAACTTAGAGTTTAATTGTTTTTCTTCTGAGGTTTGTAGTTATCACATGGACACACTAAGCATTATGTTTGTTTAGTCAAGCTATTATCTTTTATCTAGGTTGAGTGTTTAGAGTCAGCCATTGAATACAATATATAAGGGGTTTTGCTTCAAACAGAAGAAACTTTTGTTTATATAGCATGATTGGACATATGTGGGGCTTTGAGAAAATTATTAGAGATTTCTAACATGATTGAATCATAAAAGAGAGCCATGATATTCGGCTTCTGCCTATTAGCTTTAGGACTAGATAGATAGATAGATAGATAGATAGATAGATAGATAGCCACAATCCTTTTTATGTACTTTCCTCTCTACCATAAATAATTCATCTGTTTGGCTGCTCACAAAATCAACAACCTCTATAGACACACACAACTCAATCTTCATAAAACATCTAGCCGAATTCGAAAACTTGATCATTAACCGAATTCGGTAGGGAATTCGTCTTAGCACATGTCAATTGAATCAATTGCACTTGCTATATGACATTTTGATTTGAGTTTTAAGTATTGAGTAAACCAACACTACAAGAAAAGTCAGATTCACTCTCACATTTTTTATCTGGGTTGCAGGAACTCAGACCAATGTCTAATCCAGTTGTCTCGGTTATAACCAAGACAACGTTTGTCAAGCATATTCAATCCTGTTAACATTTGACAGACACGAAGAACTTGTATCAAGAATGAATTGAATTCGATCTAAGCACATTCAACATGATATATAGAAGAAGTATCAATCCTTATATTATATATATATTAAGAAAGTATGATTGACAAATTGAGACACACACAAACAGAATATCATCCCTCAAAAAAACAATGAAAAATCACACCCCCTGAAACTGCATTCAATCGACGGCTATAAAAAAAGGTATTTGAGTTTATAATTCATATATACAGAAGACTAGAAAACTTTATATGAGAACACCCAATTTGTTCTCACCATGAGAACACTAATCTCGACAGAAGACAGGGATCGTAAGACCAAGCAATCTATGTTGTTACTAACGGCGAGCAGTACTAGAAGAGTGATTATTAGGTGGAGAGTACTCACATACAACTTCATTTGTTTCAACTTCACGCCTGTGGAAGTTCCTATGGCACCCACAAGCAGCGCACATAAGTGCTGATGCTGAACTTTCATCTGGACCGCTAGCCATGAACTCACGGCATCCATCAACAGCGTAACCTCCGATGTTAGCAGCGTGGTTCTTCTGACACTCTCCGTAACGGAAGCTACCCACAAGAGATGAAGATGTTGTTGATATTCTCCCCATGCTGCTCTCCGATCTCTTAATCACCACTTGCCGTTTCTTCATCATTTTTTTTTTCTTTCTCCGATCCCTGAAAAAAAGGATACCAAAAAAGTAAATTGGGAAAAATGAATTAATTAAACATAGTACGACCAGACTAGTGGAAGGTTGATTGGCTGAATAAGGAGAAGTTAGTTTTTGCAAAGAACATTGAAGTGAAAGAAAAGAGAGGGGGAAAGGGAAGAAGAAGAAGAAGAGAAGAAGAAGAAGAGAAGAAGGGTGAATAGTGAATTTAGTATTAATTAAAAAGGAGATCCCTAAACCCTAGGAAGGAGGAGTCTTTATTTATAAGGAGATAGTGGTGTACCGCCAGCTACCATGACCCAGAAGAAGCGGACGCCATATTTTCAGTATATTTTATTGGGATAATAGGTTGATAGGTCCTATACTATTGAAAGATAACAAAGAAGTCATATTGCAATTATTTGTGCAAAATGCAACCCTCTGCTTAGAATGTTTAATAAACTTTGTTATGATTTTGCTGAGACGTTATGATGACTCTGCATGTAGGTTGTCAGATTATTTGACATGTCAGCAAAACGAAATGACATCGTTTTGCCTTTTGGTTGATTTTTACTAAGAAGGGGATTTTCATCCCCTTATCATTTTCTCTCGTAATCAACCAACCTCGACCACATGCTCTCATGCAACCTCATTCGGCTCCTCTTGTCGTGAAACCCAAGTTAAAACCCTTGATCCTACCTGTTTCGTTCTTCGTATTTTGATTAATTTCTTTCAAATGCGAGAAACCGAAGTTAAAACCCTTGATCATATTTGTGTAAATCTCTCCTCTTTTGACATTAACCAACTATGTTCTTTTTTTATCCCCTCCCCTTACTTGTCAGAGAAGGTGGATTATCGAGTTTTGACGATTGGTGATTGACAGTGGAGAGCCTGTGGTGGAGGTCGAGTGATTACGAGAGAAAGGATAAGAGGATGAAAATCCCGTTCTCAATAAAAATCAACCAAAAGGAAAAACGAGGTCATTTCGTTTTGCTGACATGTCAAATAATTTGACAACCTACGGGTTCAGTCAGCATAACGTGTCAACAAAATCATAACAGAGATTATCAAAATTCTAACGGAAGGGTTTCATTGTTAAGCGTTCTAAATAGATGGGTGTGTTTTGCGCAAATAATTGTAAGAGGGCTTCTTTGTTAAGCGTTCTAAGTAGAGGGACGTGTTTTGCCTAAATAATTGTAAGAGGACTTGTTTGTTAAGTGTTCTAAGTATAAGGGTGTGTTTTGCCTAAATAATTGTAAGAGGGCTTGTTTGTTATCTTTCAATACTACAGGGTCTCCCAACCTATTATCCCTATTTTATTTTATTTTATCTTTTTATGTTTTCATGGCAATTGGGTCAACCAACCGAAGGTGAGATTGTGCGCCCTCCCATGTGTCTCAGCAATTAATTTCTCAAGTAAAGAGATTTAATGATAATATACTCGGTTTGGTACGACTTCTCTAAGTTTGATATTGGGTTACGAGAATCTTTTGAAAAGCCTCATACACTCTTTTCATTATTTCAAATTATAAACTCCAACATGAACCTAACAACTGTGTAGCCTCGCAATTCGGGTGTGTCGGGTTGATTGGGTAGGTTATTACGGGTTGCGGGTTATTACGAGGTGGGTCATTCGGGTTACGGGTCACTATATTTGAAAATTGATGTTAATCCTAAACTTATGGGTCAAGGAACGACAAGAGTGTCCTCGAGTATTTCGGGTGTGTTGGGTTGATATGGTTAGGTTATTACGGGTTGCGGGTTATTACGAGGTGGGTCATTCGGGTTACGGGTCACTATATTTGAAAATTGATGCTAATCCTAAACTTATGGGTCAAGGAACGACAAGTGCGTCCTCGAGTAGTCAGTCGTAAACCTATGTACCGAATAATATGTGTCTTCTTTTATAACGTGTATACCTTCAATCCTAAAATTAATATCATGAATTTGTTTCAAAAAGTGTACCCTAAACCTTAAAATCCTTAAGTTAACCTAACCATGAACAATATGCACACTCGAAACCTGACCCTTTAAAATCTAAACCCTAATTAATTTAAAAACCTTAAACCATCCTCCATAACCTTTCTTGGCAAATTCGCCCCATTCTGGGTGAATTCTCCCAACTAGGGTATAGAGGGTAGGGTTTTGGGTCTGATGGGCTAGGAATCTGGTAAGATCCACTCAAGGGTGAAAAACACCTCAAGGCAATTCGCCCCATTTTTGGGCAAAAATTACCAAAGTCATAATTAGTTTAGGAACATTATTATTTTGATACTTAGTTATTTAAATGTATTTACTTTGCTGAAATCATCCATTCACGTATGATGATAAAAAAATTAAATGTATTATAATTTTTCATCTCAATGAAACTCTTAAAAATCCTCTAGAACATCTTGGTTTGTCGGATGTGCGCTTCCTCAGATCCTCTTTTTGTCAGGGTTCTGGGTCTGGCCAATTTTTTTGGGGAGAGGGTGTTTTTAGATAGTAGGAGGGTTTGGGTCTTTTCTTGGGGTGTTTTTGTGCCTGCTTTGCTTGTATTAGAGGATTTTTTTAGGGGTGAGTAGTCGTGGTGGACTTGGAAAATGAGGACGCTGCGGCTATTTTTGTTTTTTTTAGGTTGGTGTGCAGTTTTCGTTTATTTTATATATACTATGATCATTCATAAAAAAAAAATGCAAATTGAGAATTTACGTGGTTAATTCTAAAAGATTCCACAAAACAAAACGAAAAAAAACCTTTTGGGTTATACTTTTTTTAGCGTAGCACTCTTAGGCAGGAGTGCTATAGATCGTGAATCAACCTATGAGATAAAAATAAAATAAAAAAAGAAAGGGGGGAGGTCCACAAATTCGAGGTTATAATATTCATCCCAAAGAGGACTTACCCCCTACCCCAGCACCCTTACCTTGCTTCCTTCTTGTTCGCCGCTTAGGGATTGATGGGGGTTCAGACTCATCATTAACCAATTCAACACCAGCTTCTTCAACTGTTTCTAAGCTTAATGCTCCAAAGGCACTACCAACAATGATTATATGATCCTGCTGAACAGGGAGCTGGCCCTTAACTGTCGACTTAGCCTTTTGAAAACCAGAATTATCAGAAACCTGACTAGAGCTGTCAAGCAGTTGACGTGGGACTGAGGTTGTTGCAGAACCATGTGGAACTGCTAGTATGAACACCCTCATCGGAATCCCAAGACTATCAGAAGCCCGAGGAACATCCCCCCCCCCCCCCCCCGCCCCGAGGTGTTTGGACCACAACCTACGCCGATGAGCCTTGGGTTAATTGAGTATCAATCCCTGAAGCAATTTTCTTCGGTGATCCTTTGGAACTATTACTTTGGGAGCTTTTTTTTGAACCCATTTAGCCTTCCCAACGGCTTATAGGAGTCAGCCTTATGTCCAAAATTCTTGCCACTCTCACAAACTCACGGACGATTCAGATATTCAATACCAGTGCATAGCATCTCATTACCTTCAACGACAAAATCTAGATGGGAACAACTAATTCGCTGACATTAGCACACAAATTTTCAGAGCATCCTGTCCCACTATAACCTTTGTAGATACATCCATGTTTAGAGGCTGACCTAGAAAGCTTGCCACCGTACTTAGGAAATCCCTAGATCATAAGTCAATAGGGACGTTCCTAAGAGGAATGCAATTCGGAGCAAAAGAGGTAACTGAGGGTATCGGCTTGATACCTGGAGACCAACGCCTAAAAACAACTGGAATATTTGCAAGGTACCAAGGGCCACTAGCGAGAACCCACCTTGCTACACTCTCCGAAGGGAACTGGAAAAGGTAGAGCGAAGACTCACTATCGGGAAGGACGGAAAACCCGACAAAGCTCATCGCGCCCTCATAGTCGATTGAAAATGACATGGATGTCACGCTCCTTTGGAGGGTCTCCGGAGAATTGCCCGACTAAGCAAGTTTGATGCCTCTCTCTCCCATTTTCCTGTATTGATTGGGAATCTGCACGATATCATCAACAATATTTGGTTCGATGAAAGGCAAAGAGAGCTTCTGGAATCCCGAACAGATTCACCCAATTTCGCAGTTCCTCCTTAGTGGAAGAGTCGGCCGACATGAAAAGAGAACTAAGAGAAAATGATGGGAAAGTAGAACAACCAGTGGTAGAAGACCAAGGAAAATTGGTGACCAAAGGAAGTTGCCGGCCGGAGAGGCCGACGAAAAAACTCAAAACCTAGCCCTTTCCAGAGAGAAAAACCAAAACCGAGTCAAACCTAGCATTTCCCTTGCTTTGTTTTGTCCAAAGTTAGAAAAGAGCTGGATTTTTTTTTTCTTTTTTTTTGCAAGAGCTCAACTTTCCCGTGAAGTAGATCACTCATAATCTTTTTTGTAGAATAATCGAATAGTGAGGAATGCGTTAGTTATGCATGAAACTTGTGTTGACCACCTCGAATGTCCTAAGTCGTGTGGATGATATCCGACTGAAATTAATATTTGAATTTTTTTTAATTGTGTGACCTTAAATCTGAATTCACTGTCATCATCACACCATAAACGAACATTGTCATACTTTCTAAAAAAGCTTGATGATACTATTTACGTTTAGTGAAAGTTAAACCTTAATGCAGTACTTGAATTAGAAAATAAAACCTATCTCTAGGGGGTGTTTAGGTATATATCTCAACAAGTATTATTGATTTGACTTTGTTTGAAAGAAGCGTTTCATATAACATTGAAAATTGTCGAACAAATTACATAATAGGTCAATCAGAAGTTGACACATGCATAATGGTCACCATCTAATCAGAATTTGGAATTATATACAAATGGCCCCAATTAAGATTCTTTTCCTTCTATATATATTGTGGAGATTGCATTATATTAGTGGTGATCATATATACACAATATTACACATGATGCTCTTAGGTTTGATGTTTTTAGACGTGATATATCAACCACCTCACGTTAAATCATAATTTTCATAATTTTCATTATTTTTAATCATTTATCATATATATACCAAGTATTATTCATAAACAAGATACGTATAACTTACTTTGATTTTTTTTTCTAATTTACTAATTTAGTTTTTTTTTTTTTATATCACTAACATGGCGCATACCATGTTCCCTGTGCTAGAAAAAATAGTAGGAAATTGTTAGGTGCAAAACTAGAATCACATTGGAAATACGAATCAACATTTAACAACCTAGAATAACTCGTTAAGTATATAAACTAATAACAAAGATTATATCACGATTTATCTCTAGAAGCGTGATTATTACTAGTTCAACGACTAATACATGCCGAAGCCTTTAGATAAATTTTGAGAGCTTCAGGTGTAGCTTTGTTGGGATAACAACCCAAGTACCACATCGGCAAATTAGGAGAATTTTGTCTTGCATAAAAGAGTCCATCAACTACACTAGCTAGTACGAGGGTTTGGCCCAAAGCGGACAATATCATCCTAGTGTGTGCTTGTTGGTGGCAAAGCGATCCTAACACTTGTCTACTTTATCCACACTAACCGCGGAATCCGAATATTCCTCGTCAAATCTTACTAGAATTCTTGATCGAAAAGGGCTTTGGTGTCACAATAAAAGAAGAATATTAAATGCAGAATAAGATATTGGTATTTGTTGACCAGACGGACCCTCTTGATCCTGGGCCTCGAAAGATATAAAGATTAGGGTGGGAGAAGATAGGGGTAATTAGCATTAATGGTTCCATTTCTTTTGGGTTTGTACGAAATCGTCCTATTCGTTTGGAAAAAAAACGGATCAGTCCCATACGTTTTAAATTCGAACAAATTCATCCCACTGATCACTTTTCCGGCCAAATCGAACAATCAGCATGCTTAGTCAGCAAAGAAAAACTTAGGTGGAATGATCAAACATATTACCAATCGTAACAGCAAACCCTCAACTGAACTAAACCCCAACTTATCTGTCCTTCTTCTCTCCTCCCTTCACTTCCTCATCATTACTTTAATCTTATCAATTTCTCTTTTTTTCTATATCTCACTCACTTGTTACCAAAATGTTTTCAATCTACATCTGCATACTAGTCTGCAGAAAGAAGTCGATAGCTTCTCAAACAAAGCTGAGTTGAGAAAGGGTTTAGACTCTATGAGAGGGTGAGGCTGCAGAAGGGTTGAGTATCTCTTGATGGGTGGTGTCAAAATGATGAGTTTGACCTTATTTGGTAATTGGTTATTGTTTTTGCTGATAAGCATGCTGACTGTTTGATTTGGCCAGAAAAGTGATCGTAGGATGAATTTGTTCGAATTTAAAACGTATGGGACTGATTCGTTTTTTTTCAAACGAATGAGACGATTTCGTACAAAACCCAAAGGAATGAGACTCCTAATGCTAATTTGATTAAAGAAAATTGTCAAGTTGTATGTTGATGAGAGAAATCGATGGAGAAGTGGGACCCGCCAAATGGATGGTAGAAAGAGGAGACTGAAATGGCCTCTATATATCAATGCAACTGTGTCAACAAACTATTGTCTCTAATTAAAACCACTCTTGTCTAATTAAAACTAGCCTACTTTTCCCAAATTTTAATCATTATGTTGATTTAGCATACCACGACTCACTCTCTCTCTCCTCTCTCGAAATTGGCTATTCACCTAATACGGGAAAAGTAAAACTAAGAATAATCATTTCAGACCCTTTTTTTTTATAATGAAAAATGTATTAATCACACAAGTAAAAGAATCAAGGAGAAGAAGTCGGTTCAAACTTCAAACCCGCTCCCCAAAAAACAATCCCCTTAGAAAGGCCAATGCTCTTGACTAGGATTGCATACGAATCGAGTTATCTGAATATACCATCGGATTGAGCTCGACTCGTTTAAAACTTGTCTGTCTTGTGTTCAGCTCGAGTTCAAAAATTAAGCTCGAGCTCTTCTTGTTTAAAAAATATCAACGACTGGTGGGAAATTGATTTATCTGGCACACACAAGACAAGATTAAATATTACATTCGCAGTAAGCATGGTGAGCGAATTTATGCATGCTCTTGGGGTAGAACACTTTGAAGCTGCATACATAATTATTCGCTACTTGAAGGGCACCCTAGGCAAAAGACTTATATACAAGAGAAATCGGAATTTAAGCATCGTAGCATATATAGATGCTGACTGGGCAAGGGATGTCAACTACAGAAGGTCTACATCTGGTTATTGTACCTTTGTTGGTGGAAATTTGGTAACATGAATGAGTAAAAAAACAAACAGTGGTGTCAAGAAGTAGTGCAGAAGCAGAATTCCGAGCAATTGCCTTAGGAATGTGTTAAGTTATATGGATCAACAGAATCCTTAAGGAATTGTGACAGGTATGGGTAATACCCATTTAATAAACGGATTGATAGTAGATGTATAATATTCGGTCCCGTGGGTACCCATTGTCAAGCCTACTTTTAATTAGTATATCTAATTTTTGTACTTATTATATTTAATTTGCACAATTATTACATTAGAGTTAGCCAATTAATATTATTGATCATAGACACATGTAACGATTAGTGAATTAGACTTATTTCATTAGAGCCCGTACGAATTAATATTATTACATCCCACTTAATCGTAACTTTTCTAACTAAATATTAAGAGCCACATGTGATGATTAATTGTCATCAATCGTGAAGATTGAAGATTACGATCCCAGGATCGAGCATTATATGTAGGTGTCGCTAGCCTATTTGAGATTAGGGATGCCGTATCCTTGTTCCCCATTATAGAGCTCATCACAACGGTGGTTGAGAGATGGCGTCCATAGACCAACATCTTCCACCTATGGAGAGGTGACCATCACCCTTGAGGATGTCCATTTCATCATGGTGTTGAGCATTGATGTAATGACTCAATTATGGTTTGTGATTTCAGGAACAAAATCCTTTGAATTTGTGGAGAGTTGTAATGACCCAATTCCAGATACCCGGTCAGAGTTTAAAAATTTGGTTTCTGATACCTCGTTGGTTAAAACTCGATAATTTTAATTCAAATTAATAAAGTGTTTAATATATATTGATTGGCGGAAATGAACTTTCGAGTTAATGAACTTTGATTTAACAATCGGTTGAGGTTCTAAATCTTTTGGCCGAACCGAATAGGCCAGACCCAAGAACCATTTAGTGTTGGACTTAATTAAGGCTTAAAGCCTTGTTTCTATTTAAAGAAAGAAGAAGCCTTGCGGCTTTGTTGGAAAGAGAGGCCAAGTGGGCTTTTAGCTCATTGTGGGCCACGATGAAGAAACGGAAGGGGGGACCGGTTGGGCCTGAAGCTGCTCGGGCCGACACACAGTAATTGAATGGGTGGAAGACAACATCAGCGCCGTCGAAACAAGCGAGGGAGGGGAACGTTCCAGGGGTGCCGACGGCCGTCCAGCAAGCATGATCAATGACGGGAGGAGATGGAAGAGCTGGGTGGCATTGGGTTTTCAAAGGAGGAGGAATCACGACGGCTTCGACGGAAATGAATTCTCAAGCAGAATTCAGAGTCTCCAAAGTAGGCTAAGGTGACGGATCAACGTTGATAGGTTTGAATGTACAAGCGGGAATTACAATTCGACTTAGAATGGATTAGGAATGCATGAATCGAGAGAGAGATGGAAGTGGATTTGATTACATGGTTGATTCATTGGCTGAGTTGATGTGATTAGGTGTAATGTGGTGTGTATGTGTATGTTGTGAAATGAATAGGTTAATAATACATTGAGAAATTAACTAATGATGATGCATATTTCGTTTGTGAAATGTGATTGTAAGAGGATGATCCCAATGAAAGATCAAATTGTGAAGGATGAACAGGTGGGTAGCCCTAGACCTCATGATCAGACTTTCCCTATTCCCTTTTGTAACACCCATCTCCGGTTTCCATGGTCGAACCCATGAGTGAACCAGAAATGGGTAATTACTAATGATTTGATCAAATTTAAAGGAAAAACCATCAAAACGAATAAACTGAAAAACATCCTAAATCTGAAATAAAAGATGGTGATCTCGAGATCAGAGTAAAATAGACCACAACCGATCAAACCAAATCCTCATAAAATACTGAAATACATCATAAAACATCCCAAAATGCGAAAAGCCAACTGAATGGAAACAAAAGGGAAATGACAAATCCAACCCAGTAGAAACGGCTTGAGTACCTCATCCTCAACCAGCTTCTGAACGACTACTTTGATCCAACTCCACCGACTACTCAAAACGATCTGAAAGTGGGAAATAATTTGAGGGGGATTAGTACCCTATTGAAAATGAGTGATCCCTCAAGTCTTAACTATGCACCATGTAACGCCTCGCTTCTAGTTTAAAGGAGTAGAATAGTGAGGGTGTACAAGTGGTCATTGGAAGTTTCAGAATGTTACAGCTTATCAGTAATTTGAGCAGAACTCACTCGTTTGACGTCCAAATGATGTATCGTTAGTAGCTATAGATTCAGAACAGCACGCTCGACCACGACCTTGGTGTGTTGGCCAATGGCCGCGGGACCGTGGTATTGGGGGCATTTCTCGGCAGAGTACATTTTTTTACGAACCAAATAAATGGGGATTAAAGAGCGGAGGAATGTGGAGAGAGAAACGAGCTTGAAAATTCAGAATTCCACATTTATTGTTGCCCGAGTTTCGTATTTATAGCTGATTTATTTCTCTCTCTTATGTCATTCGTACTTGTCAAATTAACGATTGAGAACCAAGAACGTACAAATTTCCAATTCCAAAAATACCTCACGCGGGTACATATCGATACGAACCACGCGATGAATACAACAATCAGGGATGGGATTCAGCAACCTACCTTTTCAGCCCCTGACTTTAAGCCATATATGCATGAGGTGAAAGCCAGCGTGGTGCTGATAGTAGAGTCTACATAGGATATAGAAATTATTAGAAGGAGCCCTAGGTGGGTATATTGTCTTCATCATCAACGTCCAATCAACCATCTAATTCAAAAGTTGTTCTTCTTAATTATTGTCATTATTTGTTTGTCTTTGTTCCAATGTCATCCAGTTAAACTACTTTTTCCGACTATCATCGACTCCATTATCGAAAGTAGCTTGCACATGCATGCATGTGTGCTACAACAAAAAGGATGCAACAGTATAGGCTACTAATCATTTACCCCAAAATTTGACAACACATTTGATTAGGAAATTAACCTCTTGCCATTTGTATGCTACCATTTTTGCATTGTTGTTAGTTGTGCTTAGCTTGTTCTATTTTTGTTTGTCTTACGATTGTTGGCTCACGGAGAGGAAGTTTCAAGTCAAAGCATAAAAAAGTGATTGATATGCTTTACTAGAAAATGATAGCTCAAACTTCATTTTGCTCTTCTCGTGATAATCTGAAAGGTATTTGACTAACAATAAGAATTCATAATTTCATATGGTTTCACCTAACAAAAATAAATCAATAATTTGAATCACATGCACAGAAAAGGGTGTTCGTGGAGGTGTTAACTTTATTGGTACCTAACGTTTGGATGAATATTATTTTGGTACACATCGTTTCAAAATTTTCATTTCAGACATTATCGTTTCAGAAAATCTTGAAACGGTATTTCCGTCCACTTTAAGTGCTGACGTGGCAGTTGAGTCACACATCCCAGTCAGCCAAAATAATAATTTTATTATTTTCAAATTATTTTTTAACTTTTTATTAAAATAATTAATGTTGAAATTATAAAATATTTCCCCCAATTCCCCCTTCCTCTTCTCTCTCCTCCCACCTCAAAATTACATATATATCTAAACGTTTCACGGTTTCAATACTTATAAACATTTCACCACTTTTTCATTTTGGTATTTTTTGTTTATAGATATGAGTTTTTTTGTATTTTTTGTTTGTAGATTTAAGTTTTTTTTTTGTATTTTTTCCACCTTCGACCGTCCTTCTTTTCCCCTCCCTCCCTCTTCCTCCCTTGTTCCCTTTGCTTTCTCCTTCCTTCGCCTCTCCTCTCTTCCTTCTCCCCTATGCTTCCTCCTATTTTTTCCATTTGCCTCTCCTCTGAATATTCCTCCTACCTCCTTCGTCCACCACTCCTTTCCTCTGTCTTTCTTTGCATGTCCTCCCTCCTCTCTTCCTCTTCCCCCCTCATTCTCCTTAGAAACTAAGATCTGGGTTTTTTAGGAGGAGGGGGGAATAGAGAAGAGAGGAGGAAGGAGAGATGGAAACGAAGGGAAAAATGAAGAGGGGAGAGACAAAAGGAGGAGGTAAGAAAAAGCAAAGGGGAGAAGGGAGGTAGGAGAAGTGAAGGGAGGAAGTAGGAGGAAGCATAGGGGAGAAGAGACAAAGGGAGGAGGAAAAGAAGGACGGTAAGAGGTGGAAAAAGTACAAAAAAACTCAGATCTACAAACAAGAAGTCCCAAATGAAAAAGTGGTGAAACGTTTAGTACTAGAACCGTGAAACGTTTAGATATATATGTATTTTCGAGGTGGGACGAGAGAGAAGAGGAGAAGAGGGGAAAAATTGGGAAAAATTATTTTTTATTTTAATTAAAAATAATTATATAAACAAAAACTTAATTTTTAATATTAAATTAATAAAATTATTATTTTATTAATATTTTAGCTGACTAGAATGTGTGACTTAGCTGTCACGTCAGCACTTAATAGAAAATTTGGACGGAATTGGATGGAAATACCGTTTTGAAATTTTTTGAAACGATAATTATTAAAATAAAATTTTTGAAACATAAAGTACCAACAAAGTTAACACCTAATTGTTCGTGCGACTCTTAGAATTTTTTTCCCATCCATATTGTTCTCTTCGAGATTTGAACAGAGAGATTTAAACCAACAATCCTACTAACAAATGGTACATGCAAATCTCCTTTACCATTTAGCTTACCAACTACCTCAACTTACATATATTTTTTTATGATCAACTTTGTTTAACCTTTTCTTTTGGTAATTATTTCTCAAGCAACAAAGACCATATTCTTTACCCATCTTTAAATATCATCAATTTATTTTCTCCCCTAATAAAAACAAAATAAGATTATATATTGATTTATTGATTATTGTTAATCAATTGAATCATTATTTATTTTTAAATTTTAGGTTTTTTTTTAATGATTTTGTGTGGATTTGATCTCTAACCTCTTCATAGAGGTGTTAGTTATTTCACCAGTAGACTCCAAGGTTTTTCACATAGGCCACGTTTTCATGCAATGAATTGGTGGCTTGAATCAGCTAATTCCGGCGGAAACACCCAATTCCTTGTTTTCCTCTTATTTTGCATAGGCCCAATTCCAACAGAATTTAAATCCGTCATGGGCCTTAATTAGGGCCCGATAGGGTTCCATAATTCCATCCTAAACTGAATGGAATCATTAAATTCCAACGGATTTATTTGTTGGATGTCGATTTTGCCCAGCTTCTCCTCTGTCTCTCTCTCTCTTCGAACAAAATATTTGTCTCCCCTTCTTCTAAATCTCTCCAAACCCTTCCCACAGTGCACGCAATCCAAAGAAGAAGAAAAACCTAGTTCACTCCGCCACCGACAGATTGCAATCGGAGCAACATACAGTCAACATCCCTAAAAAAGGTACAGTCTTTTCCCTTCTGGGTCCTCTCCAAATCAGGGTTTTTCAATTAGGGTTGTTCTTGGTCCTCTCCAAATCAAGGATTTTCAACCGGGTTGTTCTGGGTTTGGTAAGTGATTGTTAATTTCATCGTAGGAAGAAACGATCAAATGGGGAGCAAAGCTCCGAGCTGGTCTGATCAACGGGAGAGCTACAAGACGCAGGATCGGGATTACGGCGATGGCGATGAACAAGGGGATTCGAGCAAGAAAGGGAAGAAGATGGTGGATGGGAAAGCAGCAGCATAGGCTGGACTCGATAAGGCTAAATCTGCAGCGATTACTGGGGCGTCGAAGATGAAGACTGGTACTTCGATCGAGATCAAGTGGGTCAAGAAACAGTACAACAACACTGGGTTTGAGCTGCTGGGTGTTTGAGGGTGTATGTCCGATTTGGGGATTTGAGTGTGGGTTTTGTTTTGGTGTTTCGGATGGGTGTGTTGGGGGGGTGTGTTGTGTGCTGTTGGAGCTGTGAATTTGTACAGGGGTGCAGGGTTCTATCCCTTTTTGTTTTCTTTTCATAGTTATATATAATGCATTCAATTATAAAAAAAGAAGTTCTCTTCTTGATCTTGATGATGAGAGAATGTTTTCAATCTTGTTCTTTTGATTATTTGGTAGAATAATGAAGAAGAACACATAGTTTGGATTTCAAAAACTCCAAATGTGTTCTTGCCGCTGTATGTCATGTTAAGGAACCCATCCTCGTCCTTGTTCTCTTCGTAGATTGCAGAAGAAAGAGCTTTGCAATGCAGAAGAAAGAGGAAGGAGATGACCATTATTAGTTATTGTATGAATTTTACGTATTATTTTGTTCACCCTTTGTTTCGTTGATGGTTGATTTTTGTATTATGTTATTAACTAATTTTGTTACGACTAATGCACCCCCTTTATCAGTTTTCTGGCTCCGCCACTAGTTACATTTTAGTCCATTTCCAAAGAGGGTAAACTTTGTCAACACGTCAAAACAGGCAATTATGTATATGGAAGACGCTTTGATACCCTACGGGTACCGATAACCACTGCCATATGACGAAATTCTATTGGTCCCTCTAAAATATTATCTTCAACTAATTCTTAATCTTTGAAATGTTTTCAATTTTTTAAAATAGCTTTACTATTTTAGTTGTAAATTCTAATCCACGGTACATATAATTTTTTATGAATAATTAGGGTTTTATTTCTCATAAAAAACATGAAGGTCTTAGTACAAGAGGGTCTCACAAAAACACTACTAACCAAAGACCGAAAAGAACTAAAAAGCTCAGATCCTCTATTTTTTCGGAGAAGAAGGAAGTGATTTTGGATTCCAAGCTCCATCAAAAGTGAGATGACTTGTTCACCTACATCAACATCCTAACCCTCTAGAAACACAAGGACCAATTAGCTATTGTAACACCTCTTAACCACTGCCTCATCTTTATGTCCTGAGAAAAACAAACTGACTTCTAGAACAGTACTGATCGTCTCTACTGTTTTAGGCCCAACATTAAACACTCTTCTGCACCTTTCTCTCCAAAGTGCACTTAGGACTGAACACCAGCACAACCTTTTTGCCTTGTTGATAATACTATCAACTTCCCAACTGTGCACCACAAAATTCAAGTGATCATTCCAAGAAGAAAACTGAACTGCTGGGAAGAAACTGTGAAGACATTTAAGAAAGTAATCACATTCTGCAAATAAATGGTCTCTGGACTCAGGAGCAATGCTGCACAATGGGCAAATAGTGTTGGCACCGCTATTCCATCTACTAACTTTGTCCATAGTGCTAATTCTATCAAGTAGGATCAGCCAAACAAACATACTATTCTTTGGTATCTTAAAGCCATTCCAGAGATATTTGGACCAATCAACCTTTTCTCTTTTTGGTCTAATAGTCTCCCAAACTCTACTAACTTTATACTTAGGCATGAGGTCTCCATTCCACAACATCTCTTCATCTGAGTCAGTATTTATATGACCAGCAACCACATCCCTTAGTTTCAGAATACGTCTCCAATGCCAGGATCCTGTTGTATTCACATGGCTCCATATATCACAATGCTTAAGTCTATACTTCCAAATCCAGGCAACCCACATAGAGCCACTCTTCATTATTAAGTTCCAAAGATGACAAATTATATTAGCTTCATTCCAGCTGCTCAAGTCTTTCAGACCTACCCCCCCCCCCCCCTCTTCAAAAGGGAAGACCATATGATACCAAGAGACTTTTACTCTGCTTCCTTCTCTCTTGCCCCAAAGGAAATGAGCATAGATATCCTCAATATCCTTAAGCACAGACTTAGGCAAAATGAACATAGAAAGTCAATATTGCATAATTCCTTGAACAACAGATTTAATGAGCTGCATCTTCCCTGCATAATTAAGCAATTTTGCTTTCCAGTCCTTAATCCTACTGGTTATCTGATGCGCCTTATTATTGACGCATTCAGTCCCTCATTAGACGATATTTTCATTGTGCTTTTGTTGTGATTGGATGAGATATTGATAATTATTTGATCATTTTTATCTTTTATCCTTTTGGACCATTTTACGTTGTGTTGCATATTTATGATGCATTTCAGGGTGTATACAATCACTACAACAAAACCAGGCTACGGAGGCATACTGTATCTGCATCTAAAAGTCATTTTTCTGCCTCTATAGAGTTTTAGAGGCAGATAGCTTAAGTGCCACCAACGCTCCTGTCGCTAAAGGTCTTTTGAGGCAAATACGGTGGCACGTGAGTTTTTTCGGTGACAAAGTCTAAACTTTGTCACCTATACAAAGTTTAATCTGGACCCTTGATCTCATATCCACATCTTAATTAATAATTTAAATCAATTTAATAATACTATTTAAAGAAAGTGTATAATTTAAATAAAAAACATTCCCCCGCAATCCTTTACTTCCATAACCGCCGCCCCTTTTAATTATTGTTTATTATTATATTTATTTTTCAATTATCTTCTCCTCAAAAAATGCTTGAAAATATTCTCTTAACAATTTTAGATAATCATAATCTTCTTCTTCATATGCTAATCACGCCATTAAAAAAAAACTTCTGCATAATTTTTTTTAACAAATCAGTCCCTAATCATTAAAAAATCAATCCCCAAGTTCAAGTTCAAGTTTTATAATGGATGAACCCGGTCGAGTTCCCAAGTAAAAAAACCTTCCACCGCACCTCTGTTTGATCTAAATAATTCACCGATTGATCATTCTCCCAATGTTGATGATACATCTGAACCATATGAGGATGTAATTTCGACGTCAGATGAACAAGGAACCTTACGTGGCTACGATATGTTTTCCCTCCTTTTCTAGCCAATCTTCTTTCATTATAATATTACTTTCATAGAATCTACATAATAAATTTTTCTATCCAATCAAACCATAATTATTTTCACTGTTCAGTTTGTGAGTTTCGATTTATGTTGTTCAGTTTGTGAGTTTGTGAGTTTCATTTTTTGAATTAAGATTATATCATTGAGATTGATGCGGCTGGTCAGTATGCACGTAGTACTAGTATGCATGCAGTACTAGTATGAATGCAGTACTAGTATGAATGATCGACCAGAGGTTCATCATCAAAGTCATCCTACAATTCCAACACAAAGCAGAATACCACTGTAAAGACTACCATATATAACACAAACTATGACAACAAAGTACTATAAATCGGCTTCCATACACACATATGCCGAAAAACCTAAACACAATACATAAACATAGGATTAAACAAGTTAATTGATCCGATATCCAAGAGAAACCATGAACAACATACTAGTACTGCTAATCTCCAAGTACGTTACAGATACTAGTATGTGTCGTGAAATAAATGACATACTAGTCCCTTCTTCGTTGATTGAATTAGAGCTTGGTTGTGGCTGTTATTTAGTCTGCGAAATCAGAGATAGAGGCGGTCATCTTGTTAAACTTACAAGCAAGGTAGAAAATTAAAAAGGAAGAGAATCTTGGCTTACCGGCAGCGATGGGAAATCAGAATCAGAGTCCGGCGGATGGTGGAATTGTTGTTTACCTTCGGCGCCACAAACAAATCCAATTAATATAAACACAATTAGTATTTATCGCCAACTAGTACGGAATACATACTAGTACTAAGTATCGAAACCCAAAAACACCAGCAAAGACAGATGAGCTTTACCTCTACACTTCCCTTTGTGCTCGGCGATATCTCTTCCCTTCTAAGAATCGCTGGTAGGCTGCGAGTGAGCAAAGACACAAAAAATTAAAATTAACTTTGCAAATGGGGGCAAGGTGAGACTGAAGAGACGACCGGCGGCAAGGATAAGGGGTGATTACCGCCGGCGAAGAACTTGGAGACATCGACTGACGGGAGTGCTCTCAAACCCTCCAGCGACTGCTACTCGGCAGAGGATAGAACGGCGGCGAGTGCTTGGTGGAGGAGGAAGGCGGTTGGGAGGGAGGCGGTTGGGAGGGAGGCGGCTGAACGACCAAGAGAATCGCCGGCGCTGTCTGGAATTTTTAAGGTTAATTTTCCAGAAAACAGAGGTAGTGGGGGCGGTTTAACCTAGGGTCCCGAAAACAGTGGTAAAATTAGAAAAATCCAGCAGTAACTTACTCCTCTTATACTAGTACTTTCCACCGTTAGATTAAATTAGGGAGATCTAACGGCTAAGAATGTACTTTGTATAGGTGACAAAGTCTATACTTTGTCACCCACCGCGCTCCCCGGTGGCACATATTATCTGCCACTAATGGAAGAATTAGTGGCAGATATAATTGTTGGTAATTACGTCTTTAAACAGCTACTTATCTGTCATCTTAGCCACCTTTTAGAGGTACTTATTTCTGTTGCTGGTAAATTTTTTTAGAGGCATATATATATATATTATATATAATATATATATATGCTTTTAAAAAGAATTTACTCCTACCCAGATATTTTCTTTATTGGACTCTTCCACTATTTACATATATTATTTTCGACTCTTTTGCTATCTATGGGGTTTGAACCCGGGTGGTTCAAGGAAATGTGCTAAGTTCTTAGTTCTTACCACTTGGCTCAAGAGTATTTACTAATATTTTCTGCGTAGTTTTTAAATATGAACTCTAAAACTCAATGATACGGAGAAACTATGCAAAGAAAAAGAAATGAAATTTGAAAAAATGAAACTTTTTCTTACTCATTATTAGAAAAGAAAATTGTTAGTGTTATTATATATATAATTAATTATATAGTATCTAATATTTATCTACACAAAATAGTACAAAGTTTACAAGTTATCTACCTTTACATTTTTTTTTGAAAGTAATCGAAATCTTATTCATCAACTCTCATGAGAAATCAAACAACACTCCAACAAAGTCTCATCTAGCCAAATCGGACGGCTATCACCCACAAATGACGACATGCAAAAGGTGTCATTTGTAAAAGGACACCTTTACAAATTTTAATCATTCAACATATAGAGATAGATCAATTATCTACCTCTAAGCTAATTATACAACCTATAGAGACAATTGTAAATTATCTGCCTCTAAAAAATTTAATCATACAACCTATAGAGGCAATTCTAAATTATCTGCCTCAAAAAGAGTTTTTTTTTTTGTATAAGACAAAAAACTTATAGAGGCAATTATAAATTATCTGCCTCAAAAAGAATTTTTTTTTGTATAAGACAAAAAACGTATAGAGGCGGTTATAAATTATCTGCCTCTAAAAGAGTTCTTCAGATAACTTATAGAGGCAGTTATAAATTATCTGCCTCTAAAAGATGTGATCGTATGACTTATAGAGGCAATTAGAAATTATCTGCCTCTAAAACTGTAAAAATTATTTATTAATATTAAAATAAATAAATAAAATATAATTAGAGGCAGATATTTACATCTATAGAGGCACATATATTATTTGTTCTTTAAAAGTAGGTTTAGAGGCAAATATTATATGTGCCTCTATGTATCTGCCTCCGTAACCAGGTTATGTTGTAGTGAATGTTGGAGATCAAATCCGATGATTAGACAAAGTTCTAACCACTAGTCAAATCATCACAAGCTGCGCACCTACATCAAAATCAGCATCAATTGGTCATTGTGAAATTAAAATTACAACAATAGGGGTTTGTTAAATGAAGGAAAGAAAGTTGTATTGGGATTAATTATTAATTAATATTAATCCATCATCATTCACTATATTCATTGGGCTAAAAGCCCACTCAATTATCATAAAAGAGAGGGATATACGGGAATGGAAGAGGAGAAGGGATTAATTCCCAATAGAGAGAGAGGCAGACGAAAAATTGGAGGGGGATTTATTTTGGCCTTTGGCCATTCAGCCTACGAGCGAGGAGAGGATGGGAACTATTTCCCTGTTCAACAAGCTGGAAGAAGTATGAAAATAGCAGCATCGGAGGAAAGTGGGAAGGTTAGTTCGATGATAGCTGAGGAGTCCAAGTCAACATTGATGAATCGGTGGTTTGCAGCGATCTTTCTGATTTCTCTCATAAGTAGCTAAGTTTTATTTTTCTTGCTTGGGTTTTGTTGATTTCTTTGAGATTATGAGTTGATACGTTGAATTGGATTGTGGATTAATGATGATTGATGATCTATTTTGTTATCTTGTCGCCCCGTTCTTAGACTTCCCTGTAATTCGAGGTTTTCTGCAGTTCTCCTGTTTTAGGTTTTCTATACAGTTTGCTATTGGACTATTGGTTGAATGCGAGTTAGGGTGTTTTGCAGGTGGTTCTTGGTTGTAGAGTCGACCGACCCAACCCTTAGAACCTGAAACTGATTGTCATCCATGTCCTGCCAGTTCTGTAGCTGCATTTTCTCATAATTTCTTAGAAGGATACAAACTCAAGCAAGACATTTCCCCACCGTTGATCCTACTTGTTAATTTGTGTTTTAGTTATTAGTTAGTTTTTACATTTTTCTAAATTAATCAAACATTCGATCAAAACGATTTCGCTGACTAGCAGAACTAAACTGAGTAAGGTAGCTCGAGTAGACCCGTGGTAATACGACTATGAGATCTCTCAGGTTTATTTGGTGTTGGGGCTTAAAAACCTCGTCATCAAATTGAATCACCCCACACTTGAACTTTTGTTTGTCCTCAAACAAGTAAAAATTGAATCTCGCTCAAATTTACAAGTGACAAACCAACTAAATCGAAGTTCAATCTCTGACAATTCAATCTAAACTGTTTCATCTAGAAAACGCAACCCACACGTGAAAGAAAGTCAATCAAACAAATCCAAGTCACACTATTCTCTGCACACAATAAGTAACAATCACCAATCATTCACGATGCCGACCTAACCGACCATACTTCCTTACACAGAAAATATTTAGTAATAGGGAACTCTCACACCCTGTGTTTAAGGATGTGTTTAAGCTCTCAATCACTTTCTCGACCGAATTATGTCATAAGTTTGCATTTCGACCACAATCTCCACCACTCTGACAACACGAGATACTAGTCAAGAGGACTTTGTAAGGGACTGTACTGATTATATTCTACATGGGCTTATGATGAATGGATGAAGGGATAAATGATGATGAAAGGTATGGTGCGGTGCAGCAATCAACTAACCTCCCTCGAATCAAAATCTATGGATTCCTACCGTCTAACCAGACTCAGTTGGAATAATGTACGCTCGTCCTAGGATACCCTCAAGCAACTTAGCACTTTATTTATTTTTTCTGATTTTTTTACTTTTCTCTTTTTTTTTTACTACTTATTGCTATCGTTCTTCCTTATGTAGGGAGAAGAACGTTTTAAACTAAAAACTACTTATACTTAAAACTTTACTTGGAATTTTCTGGTTTTTTTTTAGTGTTAAATTTTTTAGTTGCTAGAAGGGTTTACACGTCTGGACATACTAGCTAAGACCACCAGTTTCTGGCTATAGGAAAATCACCACAGATCGACTTCCGGTAAGCTAATCTCAGGCTACTACCACAAGGGATTAACGGGGTGAACAAAAACATGGGAATAAGCTGTAACGTAGTATCAAACCGAAAGAACAGGCCAAGCTCAAAGGTTTACACCTAGGGGAGTTAATGTCAGGTTGGCTTCTGGCTTAGGTAGCAATTCTAGGTGCCTCTATCCTCATAGTACTCGTGTTATCGTGTAGTCTCGAATAGATCTCATGAAAATTCTAACTCATTCAAAGTACAAGAAAGCCACTCAAAAAGAAGCAAGTTGCAAGTTACGTGCAACGGATCAAAAGCTGACAATTGGCTGCTAGTCGAGTTCGAGTCATTTTCGTGCAATTCAAAGTGAAGCTACAAGAGTGATTCTAAAAGCTGTTCTGACCGGATTCATTTAATATTAATTCAAGCATGCTGGTTACAGGTTCTAGATAAGATAGTCTAAGCGTCATTGTGAAAGACTGAAAAACAGTTTAGCATATCAAGTCAAGAACAGAGCAAGTTCTAATTAGGGACGGCATATCGAAATTACATAAAAAAGTAACCCTCAAGAATAAACACCCCACCCCACACTTAAAACAGGACATTGTCCTCAATGGACTACATAAAATAGTGAAGCAGAGTGTATAGGGTTACCGAAAATTGAGCATGAGGGCTTCTGAGGAAGCGTGAGTGCAAAATGCGGGCTGCAGATTCATGGGGACATCGGGAAAGCAAGAGTTATCCTGAGATAGCAGAACAGAATAATAGCAAACGATTAGAGAATCCAGGGTACAAAATATCCGACCAACATCAACAAAGTCAACACCGACACAACGCAGGACAACTGAAACGAAATCCAAAATAAAGTACAAGTCCGAAAAGAAAAACAAAATAAAGAAAAATCCTGAAGTCGAATCCAGATCTCTAGCCCCGTCATCCGCGGCCTCGCTGAGCTCGCTGTCGAGCTGTAAGAGGTGGCTGGCGATCCAGGAGCTGCTGTAGTAACTCCATCTGCTCCTCGTGCTGCTCCTGGTACAGGGTATGACGAGCATCCTGCTATGCTTTCCACTGAGTCTCCCTTGTGTGCCAAACACGCTGCTCATCCTGATGGCGGACCACCTCCTGCTGCCAAGCAAGAGATCCCTCACCAAAATCTGTACGCCATGCCTCCCAGCTCGCCAACCTGTCATCGATCTGTTGCTGCCACTGGTGTCCTCCCTCACTGAAAGTGGCCTGCTACTGCTCCATCCGCAAGACATACCTCTGTAAGTCAAAAGGCTGCGAGGGGTCGCCGAAGACAGGGGTCTGAGGTGGCTCTGTAGCTGGGGGAACGAGCAAAGCTCCATCATCAACCGGACGGGTATGCCTGACTCTCCTGGGCAACACTGGTCGCGATACTAACCCATGGGAGAATAGCGAGCATCAAAAATCCTGGGGAAACAACATCAATAAATACCTCAGGTGCCCATCGGTCGGCCAATCCAACTGATGCAATTATCCTCGAAACGTATCACCCACCAGGAAGAGAACGTGGAATGGTAGATCTCTCAACTCGTCTCCCAAAGAAGGTGGCGATCACATAACCCAGATGGAGTTTCCTGCTAGAGCTCATTGCCCTGAACAACTGCAGCTCTTCGTTATAAAAGTGGTGAGCTCCTGTACTCCTGTGACAAAACGTACGCCGGAGCACCATATGCAGAAATCTCCACACCGGACACTCAATGGAGCGATATCTGGATTGACTAGTAGTCAACCCTCCTTCGATCCCAGTCAGCTGAAACCACATCTCTTCGGACATCCTTTGTCTATTCTTCGGACATCTCTTCGGCCGTCGGATGGGAAACCGAGGAGACTGCCAAATGAGTCGTACGACTCATGGAACCACTGTCCTCCCAAAGAGAAACGAATATGCTGACTGGTGGTAACGGCTACGCTGGCATTCCAACTAAAAGTAGACCAAAACTCTTGGAGTGGGAGAAGAGGTGCAGCATCTGCAATCCGTGCAATACCGAGGAAGTTTGCCCGACGCAATCTATACACCAACTTGTTGTAGAACTCAGGAAAGGCTTTCTGAATCCCGTCAAAGTCTATCAAGGCTCCAATGGTCGGGGAAAGATGGTGAATCCTCTGAAAGCTCGCTCAATGCGCCTCAAAGAGCTGGAGAATGAACCAGTGGAGGTAGTCCGGTCTGCCGCCAGCAGCAGGAATAAATGGATGTATAGGCAAAGCTTCCTCCCTATCTGAATCTCGCTCATTAGCAGCCGGTTGAGGGTCAGTGTGTAGTGGTGTAGAAGATGAATCCCCTTCTTCATAATGTGATTGCAACACTGCCTTGCCCCTGTCCATAATCTGCAACCTAGCAACAACTCAGTTAGACGCATGAAAACCCCACCCCACACTTAAAGCTTGAAGTAAGGGCTAGGGGGCGAAAACAGACACTACAAAAATTCGCTTGTTTAGCGTCGGTCAGAAACGCTGGATAGCGTCGGTTGCTGACCGACGCTAAGGGATTTAGCTTCGGTCAAAAAAAGCGACGCCAAATCTTCCGACGCTAAATTTTAGCGTCGGTCGAAACGCGACCGACGCTAAATACATATAACGAGCGACGCTAAATCCTTGACCGAATGGGTCGCTGACCAACCCAATTTTTTTTTGTTTTCATTTTTTATTAGTTTTTTATTTTCAATTTCTATTTTGTCACTCCATTTTCTATTAATGTCCAATCAGTCACTCCATTTTCCATTTATACAATTTGGTCACTTAAATTTATTAGGTCACCCTTTTGGTCACTACTTGTCCAATCAGTCAATCATTGACCGATCAACGTGATGATGGTGGTGGCGGCGGCGGCAGCAGCGATGATGACGGCGACGGATGACTGGAGACGGATGGCTGGGGAGAAATAGAAAGATGAGAAGAAGAGGAGAAGAAGAGGAAGAGGGAAGAGGAAGAAGAGGAAGGCTGGATCTGGAGATCTGGAAAAGGAAGAAGAGGAAGAGGAAGAAGAAGGTAGAGGAGGAAGAAGAAAGGAAGAAGAAGAAAGATGGAGGAGATCTGGAAAAGGAAGAAGAAGAAGAGGAAGAAGAAGGTGGAGGAGGAAGAAGAAAGATCACTACAAAAAAACACGTTTTAGCGTCGGTCGTATGCGCGTAATGGCGTCGGTCACCGACCGACGCTAATTTGAATAGCGTCGGTCGACAAAACCAACGCTGAAAGTGGTGACGCTTGTTTTTTGCGTCGGTTTTTGGTTGACCGACGCTAGTTGACATACCGACCGACGCTAACTTGACCGAAAAATCACAAAAAAAAGCAGCTGCATCTGCAGCCGCTTCTTCTTCTTCTTCTTCTTCTCATCCGCCGCTGCTGCCGACCGCTGGAGAAGACGGAGGACCACCGCCACTTCCTCCCACCACCGCCGCTGGAGACCGCCACTTCCTCCCACCGCCGCCGCTGGACCACCGCCACTTCCTCCCACCGCCGCCGCTGGACCACTGCCACTTCCTCCCACCGCCGCCGCTGGACCACCGCCATTTCCTCCCACCGCCGCCGCTGGAGACTGCCACTTCCTCCCACCGCCGCCGCTGGACCACCGCCACTTCCTCCGACCGCCGCCGCTGGACCACTGCCACTTCCTCTCACCGCCGCCGCTGGACCACCACCACTTCCTCCCACCGCCGCCGCTGGAGACCGCCACTTCCTCCCACCGCCGCCACTGCAGACCTCATCTGGAAGAAGAAAACAATGAGAGGAGAGGAGAGGAGAGGAGCATAAGTAAGAGAGAGAGAAGAGAGAAGAGAGGAGGCGGCTGGAATGGAGAAGATAGAGAAGAGAAGGGAAAAGAGAAAGAGAAGAGAGAAGAGAGGAGGCGGCTGGATTAGGGTTAGTATTTAGCGTCGGTCGACCAAACGACCGACGCTAAAACGAGAGATTCCATTTAGCGTCGGTCGACCGGTCGACCGACGCTATCCTCTTTCATTTCAACCGACGCCAAAATGCTCTTTTTTTGTAGTGGATGGAGGAGATCTGGAAAAGGAAGAAGAAGAAGAGGTAGAAGAAGAAGAATTTCATAAAAAGTTTCAGAAAAAGAGAAGAGGAAGAAGAAGAAGGCTGGAGGAGGAAGAAGAAGAAAGAAGAAGGAGAGAGATGCGATTAGGGTTAGGGTGGCGGCTGAGAGGTTTAAATATATATGTGTTTTAGCGTCGGTCGTCGACCGACGCTAAAACATGTCGGTAACCGACGCCAAAGCTGGTTGGCTTCGTTTCTAACCGAAAACCAAATTTAGCGTCGGTTTTTGGTCAGTTTTAGCGTCAGTCACTTGTCGACCGACGCTAAACCCTTGGTCAAACGCGAGTCAAGGGTTTAGCGTCAGTTTTTAATCGACCGACGCTAAACTGTTCCCCGGTAAGCGACGCTAAATAGCCTTTTTTGTAGTGAGAGTAAACTCCGGTAGCATAACGACAGATGAAGGGTGTTCAGGACAAAACAGACATGGTGAAACATTCAAACCACCATTCAAAATAGGACACAATACCACCCAATCAATGGAATCAAATCATGCTTAATACGGTTCAAACAATTAGCCATGATATCATGTTGAGCATATAACCAAAGGAACAAAGGAACCACGCTACTGAATCAAAGAGATATACTCAGAGATACTAATGATCATGTCTTAGTCACCCAACACATCAAGCATAGTAGAACCGAGCGATTATGAACCGTCAAAAATGCACAAAGTAAGGTAAAATCCGCATGCAAGCTCAATCAAGTTATAATCAGTTCAAATTAATCCCTCTTATATGCCAAGACACACCCTAAGATCATTCAAAACATCCGCAAAGTGTCAGAATACAACCACAGTCGAAAACCCCCAATTTGCAGAAAATTGGTATAGGAAAGTAACCTATATCATGCAATTCGTCAAGCAAATGAAGTCCAAACAACCCACGATTCAAAATGGAGCTATCCTAGATGGTCAATTGCAATAATCCGAGCTCAATTTAACCAAATCGCATACTTCAAAAATTAGGGTTCATAGCTCGAATTTAACAAATCCGAAAATCTCAACGAAATTTGGCAAGGAATAGTGCAAAAGAACCGTAGTGAAGTGTAGAGCAACTTACCTCGAAGGAGTGATGGCCAATTCGGAAGAAAATTGGACGAACGACTCAAAAAATCCAAAAACTAGGTTTTAGCTCGGACTTTGATGAAAACTCAGCCAAATCTTGTGAAACTTAGGTTGGGTAGGTCGGAAATGAGTGGGGAACTCGATTTGGTGAATGAGAGAGCAAAGAACGGTAAAAATCTGTTGAGAATCGAAGGATTTGGGCCGAAATTTTGAAAAACAAGCTTCCTCTCTTCTATTTTCGTGCAAGGGAAGAAGATGAACAAAAAGTGGGTTTGATCTGAAATTTGGAGAGAGAGGGGACAAATCCGTGTTTGTGCACAAAAAGTGCGCCTAACACTTTCAAAATGTGCGCGAGCGCACTTTTACTAAGAAAAGGCGCACTTTTTTAAAATCGGCCAAAATTTCCAGAGCGACAAAAATAAAGTGCGCCCGACGGCACTTTGGGGGAAAAAGGCGCACATTTTGACCTGCTACGAGACAGAAAATTTTTTCTTAAAAATCCAAAATTCATTTTAAAGACCAGGTTTTCAAATTCGACGATGGTGACACAGAAAGCAACCACAAAAACACAAAGACTGACGCACGACTCTACCACAGACTCGACTCAACGAAATTAAAAGACTCAAAGCTCGGGTTGCCTCCCCAGAAGTGCTCTCCTTTAACGTCTTTAAGCTAGACGGTACCTGATATACGGTGTTTCGAGACTAAACTCCTCTACTACACCAACGAATGCTCCAGCTACATATGGCTTCAGACGATGGCCATTCACCTTAAAGGGTTCTTCTCCGGCCTTGAAAATTTCCACAGCGCCATGAGAAAGGACTTTAGAAACCGTGAATGGACCCATCCACCTAGACTTCAGCTTGCCCGGGAAGAGATGTAGATGCAAATTATAGAGGAGGACCTGATCTCCTTCTTTAAACTCTTTGTTCCCTCTCAAGCGTGAGTTGTGGAGCTTCTTTTTACGCTTCTTGTAAATCTTCAAGCTCTCATAAGCTCGGTTCCAGTATATCACTAGCCTCTGCTAGAGTTACGCACCTTCGGATGATGTCGTCAGAGCCAATACGGAACAAGTAATAAGGGTCATCCCAGAAATACTTCTTAGCCTCATTGTAGAACTTCCTCCTTTCCTGACGGGAGAAGTCTGACCTTACGTCACCAGATGCTAGAAAGTTAGCAAGATCTGCAAACCAAGGGCCCTCTGCCTCACTTATCATCACAACAAATAGATGTTCCTCCGGGAAAGTTTCCCGGATTGGTAGATTATCCTCAGAACTCTGCTCAGGTCCCTCCAACCATGACAAATGATCTGCAGCCACATTCTCCGACCCTTTCTTATCTTGGATCTCAAAATCAAATTCTTGCAGGAGAAGAATCCAACGGATTAACCTTGGCTTGGCATCCGCCTTGCTCATAAGATGTCGGATAGCTGCATGATCTGTGAAAACAGTAACTTGAGCAAACACAAGATAAGAGCGGAACTTATCGAAGGCAAAGACTACCGCTAGCATCTCCTTTTCGGTAGTGGTGTAGTTCCGTTGAGCCTCGTTCATCATATTGCTAGCATAGTAGATACGCCTAAACCTCTTCTCAATCCTCTTCCCCAAGACAGCTCCAACGGCATAATCACTCGCATCACACATAAGCTCGAAGGGCAGATCCCAACTCGGAGCTACAACCACAGGTGCTGAAATTAGCTTGTTCCTCAAGGTCTCAAAAGCTGTCATACACTTCTCATCAAAGAGGAAAGGAACCTCTTTCTTCAGTAATCGAGTCATAGGCAAGGTAATTGATGCGCAAATTAATGCACACAAAGTTTTACTCGCTAGATCGCTCTAGCGAGATCGTTATTCCCAAGGGTCTTTCTGTTTCTATTACTCAACGATTGTGAGATAAGCTATTCGAGGTTTTTGGTCGTTGGTTTGAACTGGGTTTAAGAATGAATTAATCTAAGAAAACGATTTAAGTCAAACAAACAAGTAAAGCAAATTGGGGTTTCAAAGATAGACTAAGGCGGTTGTTCAGACTCGAATCCACGCTAGTTCGGTTAAGATGGATGAAACTATGCAATCGACGAAATTCAACAGACTAGACGACTCGGCAAATCCTTTTGTAATCTCTACTCCATGGTCAGGTCGTAGAGATTCTATTCTATCAAACCTACAAGCTCCTATGGTCAAGCTAACTTGCAAGAAATCAAGAACGATCAAGAACAGTGAAATGCCACAAATTCATGCAAAGAGATTAGGTTCAGGCAATCCTATGGTCAAGCTATTGGAGAACCTAACGACCTCCTAAACTCTAGAATGAATTGCGTTCATGGTCAGACCCACAATTCAAAGATAAACTCAGAAACTAACAATTGATCAAGTTGCCAGAGTCAAACAGTTTAAATTAGGGTTTAGGAGAAATCGCATCTAAGTCTGAAATATCATCGATTAACAAAGATGGGTTAGAAACTCAAAATCATCCATACAAAATCCTATCTAGCGCTTCATGTAATCTAAACAACCCTAGAAGTTTAGCCAGACATCGTTACAGAAGAAATCTCAGAAACAGAGAAGAAGAAAACCGGAGAAGAAGACATCTTACTCCGAGTAGACCTAATCTCGATTAAACCTTGAAACTCCTGAGCTAATCGTCGCTAATCCTCGCTCAATCGCGTCTCCAAAGCTCCGTCTTCACCTCCGAGAGTGTCTGGTTCATCAGAGAAAAAGTGGAGACTCGCAGAAAGTGAAGTCTGTTTCCTCTCTCCTCGAAATTGGGTTAAAAACCCAATTTTCGTCAAAATCCGGAATTAAAGCAAAACGTGCGGGAAGGCGGTCGAAAAGTGCGCAGGCGCACTTTTCTCTCCAAAACGCGCACTTTTACGGCTGTGTTCGGGCAATTTTCTTCGGTTATTTCCCACTCCGTTTGAACTCCGAATTGGTCCCCGTTTGAAGCGCCGATCTCGTAGAAAGGTTCTCCACAATATGGCAACATGAAAATCTCATAAAAACAACTCGAAAACACATCAAATGACCCAAAAGAGGGCCAACGGGGAATAAAACACATTTTTATCAAAAATCACTCGAATACATCACAATTCGGTGTCAAACAAGGGAAATGTAGCTCAAATGTGGCGAGATAAACGCGGTAAATCTTACGTCATCAAATCACCCCACACTTAAACGTTTGTTTGTCCTCAAACAAGAACTTTACCACAACAATGCACCAACTTGAATGAGCAAACCGAAAACCTCTTGGTTCCTAGAAAGATGTATACGGTGCTTCTACCAAACAAGAGGATTACCCGACTGACTACACATTAAAACCAAACTCCACGAGAGTAAAAGAGGAACAAGACTTTAACGAGCTGGTGAATAACCTGACTTGATAAAAGCAAGACAATACTTACTTCGGCTACACTTACTCTAGGACGCAACCCAACACTTGCTAGATAAGGGAACACGACTTGTACAAAATTAAAGAGCATTTTTCAATTTTTTCTTTTTTTTACTTTTTCTTTTTCTGTCTCTTTTTTTTTTCTTTTTCTGTCTCTTTTTTTTTCTTTTTCAACCATTTATTTTTGAATGGTCGGTACAGTATGGATACTAACGGGTATGGAGCAGCCGGAAACCTTTGGAATTCCGTGTTATCCTAGACCCCAGCCACGATCGGGAGTAGGTTAGAAGAAGAATGCCATATTGAGACTTCCCTTTGGGACTACAGCAATGGGCGGGCACGTATGCCAGCTCGTGAATCGACCCACAACTTCAATACCAAACCATTCATTTTTTTAGATTTTTCTCTGATTAGAAACATCAACAACAATTTAAACCACGAAATTTAAAAGATCCCTTATCTAGACTTGATCATGGCATTGAACTAGAGAATTCGAGCATCAGATAGACAAAGTCTTCCACATTACCAAGTCAACTGTTCACTAACACGGAAAGGACGAGTTCCTAGAAAACTACAAGCAAGAAGAATGGGAGATGGTCATACTACGGGTTCTCACACACACATTTGGTAACCTAAAGCATCACATCAATCTCACCATATGGAAAACGGTAAGCCACTCAAGAAGATATTAAGCAATGCGAAGAGATACTTGCAAACGAGAATGGGAAGCAGTGAAAGAGTGAAAAACAAAGCACAATCACCACCCATTTAATGACAAGAACTCAATTAACCAACATGCATGCATTACAACGAAAACACCTCACATTTAAACTGGACATCGTTCTCACAGGACTAGAAAGAGAGTAGAGGAATCAGGGGAACCTGGAAGGTGAAGGTCGATGTCGTGGATGGCGGTGAGCTCAGAGTTAAGCACCGACAAACCGTCATGCAGAACCAAAGGACATCCTGAAACAGGAGAGAACCTCAAAACAAGATCAGAGCATTCAAGGTACACAATAGACCACTGACTCAAAAACCACAAAAGTACGACACAAAAATAAAACAACTGACTCAAAAACTCAAAACAGACTCCAGACATGGGTTGCCTCCCATGAAGCGCTATTTCTTTAACGTCTTCGAGCTAGACGATACCTGATTATGGACCCCAACTCAAGAGTTCCTTGAATTCAAACAGCTTCTTCAGGGCTAGCAATTGAGTTCCAAATAGCACGCCAGAAGGAGCAAGATGTAGTCGATGGTGCTCAAGTGATCTTGGTTATGCTCGGATGACATTTTCTTCGCAAATTTTCCTACTGGGGGAGGAAAGAGATAGTATGGTGTGTTATACTCGATGATTGCAGTCTGCTCCACACCAATGTCATCCAAGTTTCTCTTTTAGTTGAGCTCATACACCTCAGAATCATTGCCCTCCTCAGTTTCAGTTGCCTGAATTGCCAATGAAGGTGACTCCTCGATATCCATGTGCTCATCTCTATCTGGAACTACAGGCTGGCTCGACGGAAGCATAAATGAGGATAACTCCTCATTATCCAGATGCTCATCTTTAGCTTCAATCAAGAGATGGATAAGCTCCACATCTTCATCTACCACCATTGTCAAAGATTCTTCATCAGATACCTCTAGCTCACAACAGTCATGGGCTAGGTTATCATTTTCTTCTTCGACCAGCTCTCAAGAATCTTCTTCCAACAGTTGATATTGTTGCTCAATCTCGACGTTCACAACATTAGGAGCTCGTAGAGTCGAGAGGATCTTATTTAACATAAAATCTGTATAAGACTCCTGTTGTTGGTACTGGTGCGAATGTAGATATTCCTCTTCGTAATCTCGGTAGTAGTGTGTAGCTTGTGGCTCTGGCCAGTAAGGCAAGGGTGGTGGTTCCTCATTCCAGTTTGGCATAGATGGTTGCCATGATGTACTCCATTCTTGGTTGTAATCATTAAATGGCATTCCATTGGTGTACCACCCTTGGATGCTATCGAACCTGTAGTCCTGCATCTCAAAACTCAAGAGCACTACCCAGGTAAATCATGAAAAAGATGGAGAGAAAAGAGATGATAAAAAGAATGAATGAAAAGCTTAAACGCACAATGTCTTTCCTAGAAAAAGAAAAATCCCCAGCAACGGCGCCAAAAACTTGATGTGCAAATTAATGCACACAAAGTTTTACTCGCTAGATCGCTCTAGCGAGATCGTTATTCCCAAGGGTCTTTCTATTTCTATTACTCAATGATTGTGAGATAAGCTATTCGAGGTTTTTGGTCGTTGGTTTGAACTGGGTTTAAGAATGAATTAATCTAAGAAAACGATTTAAGTCAAGCAAACAAGTAAAACAAATTGGGGTTTCAAAGATAGACTAAGGCGGTTGTTCAGACTCGAATCCACGCTAGTTCGGTTAAGATGGATGAAACTATGCAATCAACGAAATTCAACAGACTAGACGACTCGGCAAATCCTTTTGTAATCTCTACTCCATGGTCAGACCGTAGAGATTCTATTCTATCAAACCTACAAGCTCCTATGGTCAAGCTAACTTGCAAGAAATCAAGAACGATCAAGAACAGTGAAATGCCACAAATTCATGCAAAGAGATTAGGTTCTGACAATCTTATGGTCAAGTTATTGGAGAACCTAACGACCTCCTAAACTCTAGAATGAATTGCGTTCATGGTCAGACCCGCAATTCAAAGATAAACTCAGAAACTAACAATTGATCAAGTTGCCAGAGTCAAACAGTTTAAATTAGGGTTTAGGAGAAATCGCATTTAAGTCTAAAATATCATCGAATAACAAAGACGGGTTAGAAACTCGAAATCATCCATACAAAATCCTATCTAGCGCTTCATCTAATCTAAATAACCCTAGAAGTTTAGCCAGACATCGTTACAGAAGAAATCTCAGAAACAGAGAAGAAGAAAACCGGAGAAGAAGACATCTTACTCCGAGTAGACCTAATCTCGATTAAACCTTGAAACTCCTGAGCTAATCCTCGCTAATCCTCACTCAATCGCGTCTCCAAAGCTCCGTCTTCACCTCCGAGAGTGTCTGGTTCATCAGAGAAAAAGTGGAGAATTGCAGAAAGTGAAGTCTGTTTCCTCTCTCCTCGAAATTGGGTTTAAAAACCCAATTTTCGTCAAAATCCGGAATTAAAGCAAAACGTGTGGGAAGGGGGTCGAAAAGTGCGCAGGCGCACTTTTCTCTCCAAAATGCGCAATTTTACGGCTGTGTTCGGGCAATTTTCTTCGGTCATTTCCCACTCCGTTTGAACTCCGAATTGGTCCCCGTTTGAAGCGTCGAGCTCGTAGAAAGGTTCTCCACAATATGGCAACCTGAAATCTCATGAAAACAACTGAAAAACACATCAAATGACCCAAAAGAGGGCCAGCGGGGAATAAAACACATTTTTATCAAAAATCACTCGAATACATCACAATTCGGTGTCAAACAAGGGAAATGTAGCTCAAATGTGGCGAGATAAACGCGGTAAATCTTATGTCATCAGTAATCTTAGAGAAATCCTTGATGAACCGCCTATAGAACCCTGCATGACCCAGAAAGCTTTTTACTTGCCTGACGGAAGAGGGAGGTGGCAACTTGGCAATGGTGTCGATCTTTGCTGGATTGACCTCAATACCTTTCTTTGAAACCTTGTGCCCAAGCACAATACCATCCCTCACCATGAAATAGCTCTTCTCCCAGCTAAGAGCTAAATTTGTAGCTTCACATCTCTTAAGGACTCTCTCAATGTTCTTCAAGCCATGTTCAAAAGAATGCCCATAAACTGAGAAATCATCCATAAATACCTCCACAGCATCTCCAATGAGCTCATCGAAGATACCAATCATGCATCTCTGAAACGTAGCTGGCGTGTTACAGAGTCCGATAGGAATTCTGTGGTAGGCAAAAGTACCAAACGGGCATGTGAAGGTGATCTTTTCTTGATCATTCGGCGCGATGGGAATCTGAAAATACCTAGACATCCCATCCAGGAAACAGTAATACTCATGATCCGCCAAGTGCTCCAACATCTAATCAATGAAAGGAAGGGGAAAGTGGTCTCTCCTTGTGGCATCATTTTATCGTTTGTAATCAATACAGACTCTCCATCCGTTAACTGTCCTCGTAGGGATGAGTCCCCCACTGCATTAAGAACCACGGTGATGCCTCCCTTCTTCGGCACACAATGAACCGGACTCACCCAGTTACTATCTGAGATGGGATAAATGATCCGGGCATCCATAAGCTTGATCACCTCCTTCTTTACAACCTCCATAATGTTTGGATTAAGACGTCGTTGAGGTTGTCTGACCGATTTCTGGTTCTCCTCAAGGAAGATATGATGCATACAATGAGAAAGATGAATTCCCTTTATATCTGTCACCTTCCAAGCAATAGCGCGTACATGCCTCCTGAGCAACCGTATGAGCTCATCCTTCTGAGGTTGAGTGAGGTTCGAGTTAATAATGACCGGAAGCTTTGAGTCGCCTCCCAGATAAGCATACTCTAGGTTTGGAGGCAAATCCTTCAACACAAGCTCAGGAGCTTCTTCATATGATGTCAAGAGCCGATGTTCCGGTGCAAAAGCAGTTTGTTGAACCTGGCTCTCATAATCCATGGACTCATATGCGCTCATAGACGCTACCTGTTCATCTCGGATTGCTCCTGCATCAACAAACTGACCAGAAATAATACACTTCTCTAGCAAGTCTTCACTCACTCGGTTAGTAAAAACAGAGATAGAAAGCACAGTCACAGTTTCTTCAACAGCACACAAATCATCATAGTGGTGAGGAAATTGGATGTTATTATCTAGTCGAAATGTAGCATGATCATTTCCTACCCTAAGAGTTATAGTACCTCCTAGCACATCTATGAGAGAACCGACTGAATACAAGAATGGACGACCAAGAATCAACGGCATATCGGCATGAGCATCAATCACGACAAAATCAGTAGGAAACTTGAATGGACCAACTTCAGGAATAACATCTTCTAAAATACCCCTAGGTACAACAGAGGATTTATCAGCTAATCTTACGTTCATACGAGTTGGTTTAAAATCAAGCATTCCTATATCAGAAGCTAAGCGATATGACATTACATTAATGCTAGCTCCTAAATCTGTTAAACCACGACCAAGCCGAAGTACCAATGCGACAAGAGAGAGTGAAAGAACCTGGATCACGGCGCTTAATAGGAAGCTTGTTCAGCACAATGGTAGATACCTCCTCATTAAGCTCCAAGTCTTCAAATAGCTCCGGGAAGTTCTCTTGCTCTTCCTTCGTGAGAGCTAAAAGTTCTTGCAACTTCAACTCGTTGGTGGCTAGCATCTTCATGTACTTGGCAAATTTTGGCATTGTTACAATCATCTTCTTCATCGTAATGTCAACGTGAACCCTGTTCAGCAACTTCAAGAATAGCTGGTACTGAGCATCGTAGAGATCTTTATTAAACTAGCAGGATAAGGTGCCTTAGGCTTGTGAGGATTAGCCACCGGTATAGGAGATGAGGGAATAACCGGTGTCTTTTCCTCTTCTGGCTGCTGAATCTGTTCCTCTTCCTCCACGTCCTCTTCTTCAATGAGATGAGGGGGAGGAATTAGAGTTGGCACCTGCTTCATGGGAATATCTGCCAGCTTCTTCCCGCTCCTTGTTTCCACAGCTCCCACATGTTCATTTTGGTTCGGATTAGGGAGAGTGGTGGTAGGCAGAGAACCAAAACCCTTCTCTTTAAGGAGATTTGTAATTCCAACCACTTGATTCTCTAGCTTCTTGATAGAGGAGTCGGTGTGTAAGATGTCCTTCTTATTCGATTGAGTTTCAGCAAGAATCTTTTCCAACATAATATATGTGTTGGACTTGAACCACTATTGTTGTTCTGAGTTTGGGTTTGGTTCTGATTGTTGTTCCAGCTTCCTCTGTTCTGCCATTGGGAATTATGATTTTGATTCCCACTATTCCTTTGGTAACCCCTTGATTTCCTCCCTGAAACTGAATCTGATTCTGATTGTTGTTCCAGTCCCCTCTGCTCTGCCATTAGGAGTTTTGATTCTGGTAACCGTTGGAATTCCTGAAATTGTTGTTCTGGTTTTGGAAATTCCCCTGGTTCTGTCCACCAACATAATCAACCTCCTCTTGGTGTTGGTCTTGGTTACCCTCAAACTTCCAAGTACAACTCTCTACTGCATGTTTTGAACCACCGCAGTTTGAACACGGGGCAGTAACTGCTGCTACAATGTCTGCCGTAGAAGCAGAGGAAGGAGTGGTTCTAGAAATCATATTGAACCCTAGAGGTGGAGCTGTAGGGACACCCGGCGAAGAAGCTATCTTAGCCCTTTCCAACTCATGCTTCAGCCTTTGTACTTCCATCTCCAAAGTCGAGTTATCCAGCTCCACCTGACTTCTAACAATATCCACTGGTGCAGGAAATGTGGGAACAGGGTATGATGAATCAATAGAGAATCTCTTAATCTCTGAATGTCTGCTGTTCATCTTCAATGGGTTAGCTTGCATGAGAGATTTGATTTTTATGGCAAAACTAATGCAACCATCCAAGGCCGTGGTCATGTCGTTTAAGTCCATACTCAGCTGCAAAGAGAAATCCTTCCTTCTTCCATAGTCTAGGCCTCGGAGGAATGTAGAGACCTTGTTATAGTCATCCCATCCATGGTGAGGACTATCCCGGAGAAGCCCTTGAAATCTCTGCCAAGCCTCATAGAAGTTTTCCTCCGAACCAATCGTGAAGCCTGCTATCGGTGCTCTGAGTGCATATGTTCTAGAAGGAGAGAAGAACTCTTCTAGAAATGCTTTAGCCAGACCATCCCATGTAGTGAAGTGATTTGGCGGGTGATCATACAACCACAGTTCTGCTTATTCCTTCAGAGTAAAAGGAAATAGCCGAAGCTTGACTGCACTATGATCTGCTTCATTGTTTGGGACTGTGTGAGCTAGCCTTAAGAAATTTCTCACATGAGCATTCGGGGTCCTCATTGACATCCCCAGAGAAAGTGTTCCCATTTGCTTGGATCATGTTGATCAAGTGAGATGGGATGTGTAGATTCCGAGTTCCCGTGTTGGGAATCTGAATGCAAGAAGTAGTCCCATCTATGGTAGGTCGATCACAATCCTTCATCGTCCTCTCCGCCATGATTATTAGTTCTGGTTGAACAGGAGGCACTGGAGGATCTAAAGGAGGTTCTGTAGTAGCAATGGTGGAGGGTGAAGGTGAAGATGTTGATGAGGATGCAAAAAGGGTCTTCCTTGCCTTAGGTGTCTTTGCAGGAGGAGGTACAGGAGTAGTGCCGAACTGAATGTAGAAAATTCTGCCCTTGTCAGCTATGCGCTTACTCTGTCTTCTTTCTTCCGTACCTGCAATCTTGCCTGAAACACCAAAAACAAGAAATACCTAGTAGTATAAAAATGTGGGAGATAAGAGATGATAAAAGAGTGAATGAAAAGCTTAAAACGCACAATGCCTTTCCTAGAAAAAGAAAAGTCCCTGGCAACGGCACCAAAAGCTTGGTGCGCAAATTAACGCGCACTAGTTTTACTCACTAGATCGCTCTAGCGAGATCGTTATTTTCCAAAGGTCTTTCTTTTTCTATTACTCAGAAAAGTGTGTAAAAGCTAATCGAGGTTTCGTTTTGGTTTGGAATTGGTTGTGAATGAAATGATTATCTAAGAAAGAAATTAAAACAAGTAAACAAGTAAGGTAGATTGGGGTTTTAAATTTAGACTAAGGCGGTTGTTCAGACTCGAATCCACGCTAGTTCGGTTAAGATGGATGAAGCTATGCAATCTCAGTTCAACAGACTAGATGACTCGACATTTCCTTTTTGTGATCTCTACTCCATGGTCAAGTCGTAGAGATTCTATTCTATCAAACCTACAAGCTCCTATGGTCAAGCTAACCTGCAAATTATCAAGAACGAACAAGAACAGTGAAATGCCACACAATCATGCAAATAGTTTAGGTTCTTCCAATCCCATGGTCAAGCTATTGGGGAACCTAACGACTTCCTAAACTCTAGAATGAAATGTGTTCATGGTCAGACCCGCAAATCAAAGATAAACTCAGAAACTAACAATTGATCAAGTTGTCAAGATCAAAACGTTTAAAGTAGGGTTTAGGAGAAATCGCATCTAAGTCTGAATAAACATCGATTAACATAAACGGGTTAGAAACCCGAAATCATCCATACAAAATCCTAGCTAATGCTTCATCTAATCTAAACAACCCTAGGAGTTTAGCTCGACATCACTACAGAAGAAATCATAGAAACAACAGAGAAGAAAAACGGAGAAGAAGACATCTTACTCCGAGATAACCTAATCCTGACGAATCTTCAAAACTCCTAAGTTAATCCTCGCTTCTCCTCACTTAATCGTCACTTCAAAACTTCAAAATCCTCCTCCGAGAGTGTCTGGTTCATCGAAATCAGAATGAAGTCTGAAGAGTTTTCGTTCTGTCTGTTTCTCAGGCTTAAAACCCCTCTTTTTCCTCTCCAATCCTGATTTTTGCCAAAAAGTGCGCCAGCGCACTTTTTCATGTAAAAGGCGCACTGTTGAAAGGTCGAATAAAATTTCCAGAACGTCAACGAAAAAGTGCTCCTGGAGGCACCCAAAAAGTGCTCCGGCGCACTTTTTCGTCCAAAAGGCGCACTTTTGGAGCTGGGAAGAAAAATTTCAAGTCCATGCTTGTTTTGATGATTCCCGCTTCATCTGAACTCCGAATTGGTCCCCGTTTGAAGAGTTGAGCTCGTAGAAAGGTCTTCCACAATGTGGTAACCTGAAATCTCACAAAAACAAATCGAAAAAACATCAAATTGCCCAAAAGAGGGCCAGAGGACAATAACACGCAATTTTCACGAAAGTTCCTAAAAACTATCACAAATAGGTGTACAAAGAGGGGAATTTCGCTCAAATATGGTGAGAAAAACGTGTTAAATCTAACGTCATCATTATCTTATCAACTAGGCATTTGCAATCCACCTTAGATAACTTCCCAGTAGAAATAGGAATGCCCAAGTACCTCATAGGAATGGTCCCCTCCCTGAATCCAACTACTGAAGCCATCTGAGCAGCCACCACCCTGTTTACCCCAGCTACATACATGTCACTCTTCTCAGGATTGAACTTTAAGCTAGAGATGTTGTGAAACTTATCCATAATTTGTCTAACCTGTGTTACAGCCTGCACACTTTCCTTTGTGAATACCAATAAGTCGTCAGCAAAACAGAGATGAGTGAGCTTAATCCGTTTACTCTGAGGATGGTACTAGAAAAGGCCCTTAGAAGAAGCATATGCAAACAAACAATCCAGGATTTTCATTACCATAACAAACAGATATGGTGAAATGGGATCACCCTGCCTCAATCCTCGTTTTGCTGGGAAGTAACCAAAGAGTGAGCCATTTAGATTTACTGAGAACATAGTGGAATTGAAACAAGCCATGACCCAGTTGATATACCTTTGTGGAAAATCCATAACACTCAGAAAATCTCCAATAAAAGACCACTCCACCGAGTCAAAGGCCTTCATCAGGTCAATCTTGAGAGCACACCTAGGTGAAACCTCCTTCTGATTGTACTTAGAGAGTCGTTCATGAGCATGAATGACATTATCACTTATCATCCTACCTTTGATGAGAGCTAACTGAGCATATCCAATGAGGGAGGAAGAACCTTGCGTAGTCTATTAGCCAGCACCTTGGAGAGAGCTTTATATATAGTATTACAACATGAGATTGGCCTATAATCTCTCATACTTGTAGCATTCACTTTTTGAAGGATCAGAGTAATAATGGTTGAGTTTACTGAGGGATGAAGCTTCACAGAACTAAAGAAGTCCGCCATTGCCTGGAGCACATCCGCACCTACTTCTTTCCAGCATTTCTTGTAGAAAGCTGCTGAAAACCCATCAGGGCCAAGGGCCTTTTCAGAAGCCAAATCAAACACAGCTGATTTCATCTCCTCAATTGATACATCCACATCTAACATTTCAATCTGATCATTACTAAGTTTATTCGTGATCAAGGACTGGAAAGATGGATCACTTACATGAGTTGAGGTTCCAAGAAGCTTAACATAAAAACTAACTGCAATATCAGCCATAGCCTTTGTATCTTCAATCATAGAACCATCATCTACCTACAACTGCCTTACAGTGTTTTCCCCATTTCTAGCAGCAACATATATTGTAAAGAAGCTGCTATTTCCATCCCATGCCTAACCCACAGGCTCTAGCCTTCAACCTTGGGATACTCTCTTCAGTGGAGAGCTGATGTGCTAGTTCCACCTCCCCATCTTTCACCCTTTTCATAGTAACTGGGGAAGGATTATTAAACATATCACTTTTCAATCCCTCTAGAACTTTCTTCTTATCTATAACTTTCAGTTGCATATCAAAGAAATGATCATTATTAGGTTTCTTAAGACCAGCTTTCAGCCTGTGGAGTTTTGCATACAGTACAAAGAAAGGAGACCCTTTAATTCTTTTTGTAACGTCCCAAGCTTTAAACCTTTGAAAACAACCTTTATTGCATAAAGTAGAAGGAAACACAATATCAAAGTCGTTGGCAAACGTTCAAAGGAAGAAACGCAAAGCGGGCCCCAAAGCATGGGCAAAACCAACACACGAGTTTTAGTTATTACAAACCAAGCACACAATTTCAAAACACACTCCAGATAATAAAACACTCGACCAACATCCTTGACCACTCACTGAGAGTCTCCCAACATGATTTCTGAGGCTGCTTCTGCACCGCTTACTCCTGATTAGCTGCGAAGTGACCTAGTGGGTGGTTTAGGGGTCATTCCTTAACATTCAAGTATAAAGGAATGTTAAAAGTAAAGAGGGGCATATGACCAAACTGGCATGGTCCTCAATTTCATGGCCGAACTGCGAGAAAATCATATAACCGTTAGTTCAACAATAACACCACAATTAACATCGAAATAGGGCGTCCCCTCTTCCCGCCTAGCTAACCTCTACGCCATCATTGATAAGGCTTACTTATAAGCCTATAATAGGGACTTCACAAGAGTCGCTATTCTTCCCGACTACCATAAATCGATTGGGGCTAACAATACCCAACTCCCATCATCCGGTTGGGACTATCCGTACTCATCTACCGTGATTCGATTGGGGCTAACAATACCCAAATTCCATCACCCGGTAGGAACCCGTATCCATCGATGTTCCCGGCGGAGGACTAGCTAGCGAGGCTCTACTTTCCACCTATATACACTAGGTGCCAAACATCATCAGATAACATCACAGTTTAACCATAACCGAATCAAACACTACTAGGTATAAAACCAATGGTTCCGTAAAGATGGAACTTTCCGTAGAAACGACACCTTGTTGTCAAAACCAAGACTTCCCGTCTTAATTTCCAGGTAAGTAGGGGAGTCACTAGGACTACTTAAGTCCCTCTAACCTTAGGCATCATAACTTTATAAACCATAATTAATGAGGATCCGCGTCACTCATTACTCTGAATAATCTAACCTATCGGGAACCAACTCAGATGGGTTAGTACTCGGTTAGCAGTAAAATCACCACGAAAATTATAGGACCTTAATTTAAGCATGCACGAGTCCAAAATAAGGCCCGAGTACCTCACTCGTTGATCCGGTTCGCGTCAAATGATTAATTCGAAATTATCACAATATTTGGTTAGTGACAAAGTTTAACCAAATAGCTATTTAAATTGAGGAATTAATTAATCCAAGGAATTTACCCCCTTAAACCAACCCACCTAAAGAGTCGACTCGAAGATAGGGAGTTAACGGCTGCGCAACTTCCTGGATCAAACTGTCAAAGCTGAAAAGAGGTTAAATGCCAAAAAGTTGACAGTTAAGGATCAAACTGTCACGAGGGAAAACTTCAAGGGCCGAAATAACAAAGGAAAAAGAAGGAGGGACTGCACAGGTAAGTTACATGTTCCCTGTTCCTGCACTGCGGTTCTGCCAATTCTCGACAATCAGATTACACGCTTTTGGTGAATGGAAACTCAATTCTGAGAAAGGGGTTAGTTTTAGGAGTTTGAGACGAGTTGATAGAGGGTTTCAGTTTAGACCGACGTTGCCTGGAACCCTTAAACCCATCTTTGGTCGGAGATGGTGTCAGAGTGACAGAGAGATGGCTTTTGGAAGAGATACGCTTTAATTCAAAGAAAGAGCCGGGTTTTATAGGCTTCAGGGAGTCGATTAGAGCCAAAAGATATAAGGTTCACGGTTGAGTGGCACTCTGGAAAAGTCGCCATTTTTCTGAGATTTTCGCCGAAGTGGGATCAACTCCAATTTCCGAGATATAAGGTTCACGTTTTGTCCGTTTCTGAATGGACTCAAGCTCCAATCTCGATTCCCGCGTGTTCCTTCACGTTCTGGTGGGGTTCCTTGTCCCGAATAGTCTAAAAACATGCCTCTTGGCTATTGGGAAAAGTCACCAGAGTGATTCCGGTCGCCGAAAAAAATGCTGGTTGTTGAACTGATGGCCAAGGAAGAAGATGACCCAAAACGGCGTCGTTTTGGTGCTGGGCGAATGAAAAAAAGTAATGAAATGAAATGTCAAGGCTGGGATTCGAACCTAGGTCGGCTGAGTGCTGGTCTGGTTCCAAATTCAACCAAGCTACAGGTCATTAATCAATCAATATTACCCAGCTAGCTGTTAACTTGATCTGTTTGGTTTGATTCACCTCTCCAAAATAGATCCTACCAACGACCGACTCGAATTAACCCTTAAATGTAACCTCGAATGAGCTCGTGTTCCCCCTCTTTTTGCTAAGAACGATTAAAAAATTTTGGGGTGTAACATTTCTCCCCTCCTTCAGGAAATTTCATCCCCGAAATTCTAGTTAATAAATTTATGAGGAAAAAGGGATTTATAACTTAGTCGAGTAAAGATTACCAACTTGGTTTAGTCCAAGAAGAGCTCAGGGTACTTCTCCCTCATACTCTTCTCCGTTTCCCGGGTTGCAGCTTCCGTTCCCTGATTCCTCCATACAACCTTAACCGTAGGAATCTTTTTCTTTCGTAGGTCCTTCTCCTGTCGATATACTATCTGCACCGGAACCTCCTCATAGGTTAAGTCATCGGATAACTCAACGTCTTCCAATTTGAGTATGTGATCCGGGCTAGATCTGTAAGCTCGAAGCATGCTTACATGGAATACGTCGTGTATTCGAGATAAGCTAGGAGGTAGCGCCAGTCGGTATGCTAGTGGACCGATACATTCTAGTATCTCATACGGGCCGATGTACCGGGGACTTAATTTCCCTTTCTTTCCAAATCGAATGACTCCCTTCCACGGAGACACCCGCAGAAATACTCGCTCTTCTACTTCGTAGGAACGCGGTGGCCCAGGCCTTTCTGCGTTACTGTTCTGACGGTCTTGAGCAGCTTTAAGATTCCGTCGTATTTCCTTGACTTTTTCCACCGTCTTCTGAATAATCTCAGGCCCTTCCAGTTGCCTTACTCCCTCTGTCTCCCAATATAACGGGGTTCGACATTTCCTCCCGTAGAGTACTTCATAAGGCGCAGCTTTTATCAAACTGTGATACTGATTTGTAAGTGAATTCTATCAACTACAGATGTTCATCCCATGCTCCCTTCATGGTTAGGGCACAAGCGCGAAGGAGATCCTCCAATGTTTGAATGGTTCTCTCCGATTGGCCGTCGGTTTGGGGGTGATACGCCGTGGAGAAGTGCACTTTTGTGCCCAAGGCCTTCTGAAGACTCACCCAGAATCGAGAGGTAAAACTAGGGTCTCGATCTGACACAATGCTGACCGGAACTCCATGCAACTGCACAATTTCTCGAATGTACAACTCTGCCAGCTCATCCGGTCTGGGCTTGAATTTGATGGGAATGAAGTGGGCCGCTTTCGAGAATCTATCCACTATGACCCAAGCGCCATCGTGTCCCTTAGGAGTCTTTGGTATCCCGTACAAAAAATCCATGGTAATCTTCTCCCACGTCCACTCTGGAATCTCCAGAGGTAAATGCTGGATAGCTGGGGCCTGATGTTCTGCCTTAATCATCTGACATTCAAGGCAATGATGAACGTGCTCCGCTACTTCTTTTTTCATGCCAGGCCACCAATAGTGCTTCTTCAAGGTTTGGTACATCTTGGTAGCTCCCGGGTGCATTGCGTAAGGTGCCGAGTGGGATTCATCGAGTATGTCTTGACGGAGTTTATCTACGTTTGGGACACAAGCCCGTCCTTGACAAGTTAGTAAGCCGTTGACCAGAAGAAATCTTGAAGCCTTTTCTTCCTTGAGTCGCTCCTTAAGTTTCCTTATTTTTGGGTCGTCCTCCTGCTTCTCCTTGATCTTGTCGTAGAGTAACGGACGAATCTTCAAATTTGCTAAGAGAGCTGTGACTCCCTCTACGTGAAGTTCAACGTTCAGAGCCCGAAGTGCTGTGAGTTCTGGTAGTGGGCTATCCTTTTTCCTACTTAAGGCATCTGCAACCAAATTGGCCTTCCCGGGATGATATTTGATTATACAGTCATAATCATTGAGCAATTCGATCCACCTCCTTTGTCTCATATTTAACTACTTCTGCTCGGTTAGATGTTGCAAGCTCTTGTGATCCGTAAAAATGGTGAACGTTTCGCCGTAAAGGTAGTGTCACCATAACTTTAAGGCGAATACCACGGCTGCTAACTCCAAGTCATGGGTGGGGTAATTGACCTCATGCGGGATTAGTTGTCGAGAGGCAAAGGCAATAACCCGCTTTCCTTGCATTAGTACGCATCCCAAGCCTTGGTGTGACGCGTCACTATAAACCGTGTACTCTTCCCCACTTTGTGGAAGAGTGAGGACAGGCGCGGAGGTCAGCTTCCTTTTTAGCTCGTCAAACGCTTCTTGACACTTCTCATCCCAGATGAATGTTGCTCCCTTGTGAAGCAGCTCAGTCATTGGTCGAGCAATGCGTGAGAATCCTTCCACGAAATTCCGATAGTACCCTGCCAGGCCCAGGAAGCTTCGTACCTCATACACATTCTTTGGGGGTGCCCACTTAACTACAACTTCGATCTTTCTCGGGTCTACTTCAACACCTTTACCGGAGATGAGGTGGCCCAAGAATAGGACCTCTTTTAACCAAAATCCACACTTGGAGAATTTCGCGGAGTCGTTCCTCCTTCAGCCATGGTAGGACGGTTCTTAGGTGCTCCTCATGGTCCTCCCGATTCTTTGAGTAAATCAGGATATCGTTTATGAAGACTATGACGAATTTATCTAAGTACTCGTGCAGCACTCCATTCATGAGGGCCATGAATGCAGCAGATGCGTTGGTTAGCCCAAACGGCATTACCAAGAATTCGTAATGACCATAACGAGTCAGGAAAGCGGTTTTTGAAATTGAAGCTTCGGCTACCCGCAGTTGATGATATCCAGACCTCAAGTCGATCTTCGAGAAAATCGTTGCTCCTTGAAGTTGGTCCAACAAGTCATCTATCCTTGGTAGCGGGTATCGATTCTTGATGGTCACCTTATTTAACTTCCGATAGTCGATGCACAACCTCAAACTTCCATCCTTCTTTACGAACAACACTGGAGCTCCCCAGGGTGAAACCCTGGGTCGGATGAATCCCTTGTCAAGTAGCTCCTGAAGCTGCTCCTTCAATTCCTTCAGCTCCACAGGAGTCATCCGATAAGGTGGAATTGAAATTGGTGCGGTTCCGGGAACCACCTCGATGTCAAACTCCACCTCTCTTAAGGGCGGTAGACCAGGAAATTCTTCCAGGAAGACTTCAGGAAACTCCCTTGCTACAGGTACATCCTTAAGCTCTACGGTTGGTGCTTCCACCACGAGGTGAAAGCTCGAGTAGCTGAAATAAGAGCTCCAGGAACGGGCCTCCAAATTCCCTTGAACAGCGCGGTGCCTCGGCCTTGTACTTTAAAGCTTACTTCCTTGTTGAAGCAGTCCAGTTTCGCGTGATTTCGAGACAACCAATCCATACCCAGGATTATGTTGATCTCGTAGAAAGGAAGGACAATTAAGTCTACTATCGTATCCAGCTATTACGATAACGGAACTTTGAAAAACTGAATCGGCGATCAAGGTATCACCGACCGGCGTTCGCACTCCTAAAATTTTGACCTAGAGGAGTGGGTTCTATTTCTAGTTTATGAGCAAACGTACTGGAAATAAACGAATGCGTAGACCCATAATCCATTAAAGCAAAAGCTGGCTGACCGAAAATCGTAATCATACCAGTAACCACATCAGGAGCTGTGTTGGCCTCCTCTCTCTGCACAGCAAAGAGTCTGGGTTGTCCTCCAACTCGAGACGCCTGGCTTTGGTCTCGGCGGTCGTGCCCTCCTTCATTGTTGTGACATCGATCTCGCCTGCTTCTAGATTGGATTCCTGATGGTGCCCTTCCTCCACTAATTGTTGGCTCCGACGTAGCCCTTCCTTGAACTACTCTATTAGGACATTCACACTTGTAATGTCCCTGCTCTCCGCATCCGAAGCAGGTGCCTGTGCGAATTTTGCACTCGCCGAGATGTGGTCTTCCACAAAAATTGTAGCTGGGTGGGGCTCCTGGAGAGGGGGCGCTCATGATTGGCCTTGGAGGAGGGTAAGCGTAACCCTGGTTAGAGGTCCTAGCCTTCTTTTTCTTTGAGCGAGAGGTCCGTGGTGACTCCTCACGTGACCCAGCCACCTTCCTCTTTCCCGATTCCTTGCTCGCAACCTTTTGTTCTAGAATTCGCTGGTCGGCCCTTTCCAAGTTCATCGCCGCATGGTAGGCTTCCCAACGATCCTTCCAGGCGATGGTGCACAAGGACTTGTAGAGCTGAGGCCTTAATCCATTGAGATAGTGATCTCGCTGGGCTACTGGGTCCTAACAGAGGGGTCCTCCATAAGGTAACAGCTGTTCGAACCGGGCTGTGTAGTCAGCCACCGATTCCCCATCCTCACTTCCCCACTCCTGTTTGATGGTGAGGAAATCTTGCATTTTATCCTCATGATAAGATGGTGGAAGGAAGCGCTCCCTGAAGGCTCGTAGAAATTCTTCCCACGTGATCTCTGGTGGGTCCTGCTGACAAGCGGGTTGCGTGAGCCACCAGTGATACGTGGTGCCCTGAAGGAGGTTTAAGGTTAAGAGGACCTTATCCTCATCGGCAGCTCGCATCTCCTGAAGTGTGCGAATAACCTTTCCTAACCATCGCTCAACGACGACAGGGTCTCGATCATCGTAAAAGAAGTCTTCCACCCCCAGATCTTGGAAAGCTTTGGAGTTAGGTGCCACCCTAGCTGGTCGCACGGGTGGAGGAGGCGGAGGCTCTCGGGGCTCCTGAGGCTGTTAGTCGTAACTGGCTCTGTTGAGACATAGAACATTCTCAAGTTAGCACCGTAACGAGGAAATCATATTTTATGGAGTGTTTTGAAACTGTTAAAACATTGAATCTGAAGCGCTTCAGAAGGAACTATTTGACTCAATCCTCATTTTTAAAACTGAAAAAAACGTGGCTTAAAAATCCATTTTTTTTGTTCTTAAAACTCTTAATTTCAAAATTCGACCGACTTCCATATCTCTTGGGTAACCAAGAAACAGAGGGAAGACCGACTCTGATACCAAAATGTAACGTCCCAAGATTTAAACCTTTAAAAACAACCTTTATTGCATAAAGTAGAAGGAAACACAATACCAAAGTCGTTGGAAAATGTTCAAAGGCAGAAACGCAAAGGGCCCCAAAGCATGGGCAAAACCAACACACGAGTTTTAGAACACACGAGTTTTATTACAAACCAAGCACACGATTTCAAAACACACTCCACATAATATAAACACTCGGCCAACATCCTTGACCACTCACTGAGAGTCTCCCGACATGATTTCCGAGGCTCCTTCTGCACCGCTTACTCCTGATTAGCTACGAAGTGACCTGGTGGGTGGTTCAGGGGTCAGACATTAACATTCAAGTATAAAGGAATGTTAAAAGTAAAGAGGGGCATATGACCAAACTGGCATGGTCCTCAATTTCATGGCCGAACTGCGAGAAAATCATATAACCGTTAGTTCAACAATAACACCACAATTAACATCAAAATAGGGCGTCCCCTCTTCCCGCCTAGCTAACCTCTACGCCATCTTTGATAAGGCTTACTTATGAGCCTATAATAGGGACTTCACAAGAGTCGCTATTCTTCCCGACTACCATGAATCGATTGGGGCTAACAATACCCAACTCCCATCATCCGGTTGGGGCTATCCGTACTCATCTATCGTGATTCGATTGGGGCTAACAATACCCAACTTCCATCACCCGGTAGGAACCCGTATCCATCGATGTTCCCGGCGCAGGACTAGCTAGCGAGGCTCTACTTTCCACCTATATACACTAGGTGCCAAACATCATCAGATAACATCACGGTTTAACCATAACCGAATCAAACACTACTAGGTATAAAACCAATGGTTCCGGAAAGATAGAACTTTCCGTAGAAACGACACCTTGTGTCAAAACCAAGACTTTCCGTCTTAATTTCCAGGTAAGTAGGGGAGTCACTCGGACTACTTAAGTCCCTCTAACCTTAGGCATCAGAACTTTGTAAACCGGAATTAATGAGGATCCGCGTCACTCATTACTCTGAATAATCTAACCTATCGGGAACCAACTCAGATGGGTTAGTACTCGATTAGCAGTAAAATCACCATGAAAATTATAAGGACCTTAATTTAAGCATGCACGAGTCCAAAATAAGGCCCGAGTACCTCACTCGTTGATCCGGTTCCCGTCAAACGATTAATTCGGAATTATCACAATATTTGGTTAGTGACAAAGTTTAACCAAATAGCTATTTAAATTGAGGAATTAATTAATCCAAAGAATTTACCCCCTTAAACCAACCTACCTAAAGAGTCGACTCGAAGATAGGGAGTTAACGGCTGCACAACTTCCTGGATCAAACTGTCAAAGCTAAAAAGAGGTTAAATGCCAAAAAGTTGATAGTTAAGGATCAAACTGTCACGAGGGAAAACTTTAAGGGCCGAAATAACAAAGGAAAAAGAAGGAGGGACTACACAGGTAATTTACCTGTTCCCTGTTCCAGCACTACAGTTCTGCCAATTTTCGACAATCAGATTACACGATTTTGGTGAATGGAAACTCAATTCTGAGAAAGGGGTTAGTTTTAGGAGTTTGAGACGAGCTGATAGAGGGTTTCAGTTTAGACCGACGATGCCTGGAACCCTTAAACCCATCTTTGGTCGGAGATGGTGTCAAAGTGACTGAGAGATGGCTTTGGAAGAGATACACTTTGATTCGATGAAAGAGCCGGGTTTTATAGGCTTCAGGGAGTCGATTAGAGCCAAAAGAGATAAGGTTCACGGGTTAAGTGGCACTCTGGAAAAGTCGGCGTTTTCTGAGATTTCCGCCGAAGTGGGATCAACTCCTTAGCCGAAGTGGGGTTCCTTGTCCCGAATAGTCTAAAAACATGCCTCTTGGCTATTGGGAAAATTCACCGGAGTGATTCCGGTCGCCGGAAAAAAATGCTGGTTGTTGAACTGATGGCCAAGGAAGAAGATGATCCAAAACGGCATCGTTTTGGTGCTGGGCGGATAAAAAAAATAATAAAATGAAATGTCAAGGCTGGGATCCGAACCTGGGTCGGCTGAGTGCTGGTCTGGTTCCAAAACCAACCAAGCTACAGGTCATTATTCATTCAATATTACCCAGCTAGCTGTTAACTTAATCTGTTTGGTTTGATTCACCTCTCCAAAATAGATCCTACCAACGACCGACTCGAACTAACCTTTAAGTGTAACCTCGAATGAGCTCGTATTCCCCCCTTTTTGCTAAGAACGATTAAATTTTTTTGGGGTGTAACACTTTTATTCCAAGCAGTTTGTAGCACTTCTTGAAATGAGCAATGCTCCATCCAGCAAGGATAGAATTTAAACGGTTTAGGATAGGAGACAGCCCTACAATCTGTGTTTATGTAGAGAGAACAGTGATCAGAGTCAACAGTAGGGAAAACTGTCACAGAGCTCCTAAACTGAGTCAACCAGCAATGATTTACTAGCACACGATCCAACTTCGTGTCAATGGGGACTGATCTTGATAATAGGTACATATCAATTTCATAATAGGCACATTAACATAATCATATTACTCATATAATCACTCAAAATTCTTTCCTTTCCAATCTATTTCAATATCAATTTCAATCACTCTCACATATCCTCAGACCTCGATCACTTACTCATCTTTTAAATCGCCACCGTCACCGGCGTTGGCAGTCTCCGATCATCTTAATGACCAGCATGCCAAACTGGTACATTCAACCTTATGTATTAATCCTCCTCGGCGGACGATCTCGGGTCCGATATGGAGCCTAAATCTACTACGGGCGAAATAATACTCGTCTAGGAAGAGGGAATCAAAGGTGGGATTATGTCCTGATGTCACCGTCTCCATGGTAGATCGGTTTTGTCAAGACGATGAATGGCATATAGTCGTATTCGTTGCAATAGTTGATGATTCGAGATGAACCTGCAACTAACAAAATTGTTGGTACGAAAATTAATGTGCACTAAGTTTTACTCACTATATCGCTCTAGCGAGATCGTTTTTCCCAAAGGTCTCTCTCTTTCTATTACTCAATGATAGAGGAATAAGCTATTTGGGGGATTTGTCGTTCGATTTTGAATTGGTTTATGAAATGATTATATAAGAATGCAATTTAAATCAAACAAAGCAAGTGAGCAAATTAGTGTTTCACAGAATGACTAAGGCGTTTGTCCAGACTCGAAACCGCTCTAGCTCGATTAAGACGGATGATGCAATGCAATTTCGGTTTCAACAGACTTGATGACTCGACACTTCCTTTGGTAACCTCTACTCCATGGTCAGGACGCAGAGAAACTATCCTATCAAACCTACAAGTTCCTATGGTCAAGATAACTCGCAAATTGTCAAGAATGCACGAAGAACGATGAAGTGTCACAAAAATATGCAAAGAGATTATTTTCACCGGCCCTATGGTCAAGACACCGGCAAATCCTAACGACCTACTAAACTCTAGAATGATTCACGTCCATTGTCAGAACCGCGAAAATTAAAGATGAAGCAAGAACCCTAAGATATGGTCAATCATAGGCTCGAAGAGCTTCAAATTAGGGTTAAGGAGAAATCGCATCAAATGTGTAAAAAAATGATGCGCAAATTAATGCACACTAGTTTTACTCAATGGATTGCTCCAAATACATCATTTTCCCCTAGGGTTTTTCTGTTTCTATTACTCAGAAAAGTGTGTAAAAGCTATTCGAGGTTTTTGTCCTTTGGTTTTGGATAGGTTTATGAACTAATTAAACTAAGAAAGCAATTTAAATCAAGCAAAGCAGGTAAAAAAGTTGGAGTTCAAAGAATGACTAAGGAGTTTGTCCAGACTCGAACCCGCTCTAGCTCAATTAAGACGGATGATGCAATACAATTTTGGTTTCAACAGACTTGATGACTCGACACTTCCTCTAGTATTCTCTACTCCATGGTCAGAATGCATAAAGACTATCCTATCAAACCTACAAGCTCCTATGGTCAAGATAACTCACAAATTGTCAAGAATGCACGAAGAACGATGAAACGTCACAAAGATATGCAAAGAGATTAGGTTCACCGGCCCTATGGTCAAGACACCGGCAATTCCTAACGACCTCCTAAACTCTAGAATGATTCACGTCCATGGTCAGAACCGCGAAATCAAAGATGAAGCAAGAACCCTAAGATATGGTCAATCACAGGATCGTAGAGCTTCAAATTAGGAGAAATCGCATCAAATGTCTGAATAAACCTCAATTAACAACGGTTTAAAAACCCGGCATCATCCATACAAAATCTAACTAGAGTTTCATCTAATCTGAACAAACTAAGGAGTTTAGCTACTCATGACAATGAAAGAAATCAAAGCTACAAAGGTGAAGAAAACTGGAGAAGAAAACATCTTACTCCGAGAAATCCTAATCCTGATAACTCTAAGAAATCTCCCGAGCTAATCCTCGTTTCTCCTCACTCAATAGTCTCTTCAAAGATCCGTCTTCTCCTCCTAGAGTGTCTGGTTCGTCGGGAAGAAGAGAAAAAATTGAATTAAAAAGTCTCTCACTAAAACTCCTCAAAATTGGGTTTAAAACTTTTATTGTCAAAAAGCTGAAAATTGCCATAAGTGCGCCTGGAAGGGGTTGAAAAGTGCGTCGGAGCACTTTTCTCTTCAAAAGTAGCACTTTTTCTGCTGATGAAAAATTTCGCCAAATGTAATTGCAAAAGTGCGCCGAAGCACATTTTACCACAAAATGCGCACTTTTTGAGTTGGGACAAGAAACATTTCCAACTCCTTACTTCTTTCGATGTTCCCAACCTCGTTTGTACACCGAATTGGTCCCCGTTTGAAACGCCGAGCTTGTAGAAAGGTCATCCACAATATGGTAACCTAAAATCTCATAAAAACAACTCGAAAACACATCAAACGACCCAAAAGAGGGCAAACGGGGAATAAAACAGAATTTTCACAAAACTCACTCGAAAACATCACAATAAGGTGTTAAACGAGGGGAATTTCGCTCAGATGTGGCGAGATAAACACGGTAAATCTAACGTCATCAAATCACCCCACACTTAAACTTTTGTTTATCCTCAAACAAAACTCTAACACAACAATGCACCAACCTGAATGAGCAAACCAAAAACCTCTTGGTTCCTAGAATGATGTAATGGTGCTTCTATCAAACAAGAGGATTACCCGACTGACCACACAATTAAAACCAAACCTTTGCCGGAGTGAGCAACCTGACTTGATAAAGGCAAGACAATACTTACTTCCGCTACACTTACTCTTAGGACGCAACCCGACACTTGCGAGATAAGGGAATACGAATTAAACAAAATTAAAGAACATTTCTTTTACTTTCTTTTCTTCTTTGTCTTTTCTTGTTCTGTTTTTTTTTTTCGAATGGTCGGTACAATGTGGATACCACCAGGTATGGAGTAACCAGAAATAGGGGTGGGAATCGACTAATTTGGTCATTAACTGATTAAATCGGTTAACCATAGGTTAACCGACCTCCAAGAAGTTTTAACCGATGATTGACCAAAATAAAATCGGTAAAAAACCGACCAACATTCGGTTAACCAACAATTGACCGACTTTGGCCGATTTAATCTACTTTTAACCTTAAAATTTCATATAAATTAAATAATATCATAAATTATACACAATGTAAAAAAAAAACTTGCACTAGAAGTCATTATTCCATTATTGTTTCGGTCAAAGTCGATTAACCGTCGGTTAACCGACTTGCTAAAAATGGTTAACCGCCTCCTTGACCGACCGAATAATCGGTTAACCAATGGTTAACCGATTTCTGTCGGTTAATCGGTTTTAACCATTAACCTTAACCAAATTCCCACCCCTAGCCAGAAACCTTTGGAATTCCGCGTTATCCTAGACCCCAACCACGATCAGGAGTAGGTTAGAAGAAGAATGCCACATTGAGACTTCCCTTTGGGACTACAACAATGGGCGGGCACGTATGCCAGCTCCTGAATCGACCCATAACTTCAATACCAAACCATTCATTTTTCATACTTTCTTTGATTGAGAACATCAACAACAACTTAAAGCACGAAATTAAAAGATCCCTTATCTAGACTCGATCAAGGCATTGAACTAGAGAATTCGAGCATCAGATAGAGCAAGTCTTCCACATTACCAAGTCAACTGTTCATTAACACGATAAGGGCAAGTTTCTAGAAAACTACAAGCAAGAAGAGTGGGAGATGGTCATAATACGGGTTCTCACACACACATTTGGTCACAGCTAAAGCACCACATCAATCTCACCATATGGAAAACGGCAAGTAACTCCAAGAAGATATTAAGCAATGTGAAAAGTTACTTGCTAAAGAGAATGAGAAGCTGTGAAAGAGTGACAAAACAAGGCACAATCACCGCCCATCGAATGACAAAACATGCAAATAAACACCCCACCCCACACTTAAAATTGGACATTGTCCTCAATGGACCACACAAAATAGTGAAGAAAAGTGTATAGGGGTACCTAGAAATAGATCGTGAGGATGCCAGTGGAGGCAAGAGTGAAGTACCAACGGACAGTCATGGCGGGAGCTGAGGATAGCCTGAAACTGGAGAGAAACTCACAACACGATTAGAGCATTTAAATTACAGAATAGACCACTGACTCAAGAACTACAAAAATTCGACACAAACTCAAAATAAAACAACTGACTCAAAAACTCAAAACAGACTCCAGACATGGGTTGTCTCCCATGAAGCGCTCTTTCTTTAACGTCTTTGAGTTAGACGATACCTGGTTATGGACCCCAACTCAAGAGTTCCTTCAAGTCAATCAGCTTCTTCAAGGCTAGCGGTTGAGTGACAAACAGCACTCTAGAAGGATGATGATGCAGCTGGTGATGCTCAAGTAGATCATGGTTCTGCCTGACTGACCTTTTCTTCTTGAATTTTTCTACTGGAGGAGGTAAGAGTAAGTATGGTGTGTCAAAATTAATGACTTCACTCTTCTCCACGCGATTTTCATCCAAGTTACTCTCGCAATTAAGCACATATGCCTCCGCATCCATGACCTCCTCAGTTGTGGTTGTCTGAAACACAAATGAAGATGACTCCTCAATATCCAGGTGCGCATCTCTAGTTGGAACTACAGGCTGGCTCGACGGAAGCATAAATGAGGATAACTCCTCAATCTCCACATGCTCATCTTCAACTTCAGTTGCAAGATGGATAAGCTCCACATCTTCATATACCACCATTGTCAAAGATTCTTCATCAGATACCTCTAGCTCACAACAGTCATGGGATAGATTATCATTTTCTTCTTCGACCAACTCTCGATTATCTTCTTCCATCAGTTGATTCCGCTGCTCAATCTCGACGTCCAGAACATCAGGAGCTCGTAGAGTCAAAAGGATCTACTTCAAGAGAAAATCTGTATAAGACTCCTGTTGTTGGTACTGGTGCGGATGTAGATATTCTTCCTTGTAATCTTGGTGGTAGTGTGTAGCTTGTGGCTCTATCCAGGAAGATAAGGGTGGTGGTTCCTCATTCCAGATTGGCATAGGTGGTTGCCTTGATATACTTCACTCTTGATTGTAATCATTAATAAGTGGTATTTCATTTTTGTACCACCCTTGGTTGATATCGAACCTGTAAACCTGCATCTCAAAACTCAAGAGCACTACCTAGGTAAATCATGAAAAAGATGGGGAGAAAAGAGACGATAAGAAAAATGAATGAAAAGCTTAAACGCACAATGCCTTTCCTAGAAAAAGAAAAGTCCCCGGCAACGGCACCAAAAACTTGATGCGCAAATTAATGCACACTAGTTTTACTCAATGGATTGCTCCAAATATATCGTTTTTCCCTAGGGTCTTTCTGTTTCTATTACTCAGAAAAGTGTGTAAAAGCTATTCGGGGTTCTTTTGGTTTTGGATGGGTTTATGAACTAATTAAACTAAGAAAGCAATTTAAATCAAGCAAAACAGGTAAACAAGTTGGAGTTTCAAAGAATGACTAAGGAGTTTGTCCATACTCGAATCCGCTCTAGCTCGATTAAGACGGATGATGCAATGCAATTTTGGTTTCAACAGACTTGATGACTCGATACTTCCTTTAATATTCTCTACTCCATGGTCAGGACGCAGAGAGACTATCCAATCAAACCTACAAGCTCTTATGGTCAAGATAACTCGCAAATTGTCAAGAATGCACGAAGAACGATGAAACGTCACAAAGATATGCAAAGAGATTAGGTTCATCGGCCCTATGGTCTAGACACCGGCAATTCCTAACGACCTCCTAAACTCTAGAATGATTCATGTCCATGGTCAGAACCGCGAAATCAAAGATGAAGCAAGAACCCTAAGATATGGGAAATCACAGGCTTGTAGAGCTTCAAATTAGGGTTAAGGAGAAATCGCATCAAATGTCTGAATAAACCTCAATTAACATAAACGGGTTAAAAACCCGACATCATCCATACAAAATCAAACTAGAGTTTCATCTAATCTGAACAAACTAAGGAGTTTAGTGATAACACGTGTTTACCAAGGTCGTATTCCTCGAGGTCCTCTCATAAGCTTGTACTCACAAAGTTCATGAACGGTCTAAACAATTGAAATTAAGTTTTGGTTTTGAAAAAGAACAAGTCAAAAGCATAAACAATGAAAAACTAACAAGGTTTAAGCAAGAAAAGAAGTGGAACAAATCAAAGATAAAGGGGTTCTCTTGGTAGGTAGTTTCATCATGCTCAAGATGAATAATTGAACGAATAAGCTAATCAAGATCAAGTTTGCACTCGGATGACCATGCATTTCACTTATTTGGACTCGATGCACTCTCGTAGCACCTAATCCCTATCCCAATACCACTCAATTTAGGCTCTCGCTCTCAAACTAAGTGAAAATAGGATGCATTAAAGGTGTTTGATGAAATGCCAAGCTACAAAATCCTCTCCTATGACTCTATGACCACTAGGCTAGACACCACACTCTCATGTCAATGTTCTAACACTAAGAGAATCATCCAAAGACTAATCAAAGTTCAATTGAGTGAAAATCCTAATGCACACCAAGTGTTCGATAAAATGCACAAGTGAGAAATCATGCAACTATGGTTGAATTGAGATGATCTAATCTCTTAGAACACACTCTCTTCAATCCCTAGACCTACAATCTATGCAATCCAAGCACTCTCATGCATCAAATCACAATGAATGGACCAAATTAAGCAAACATGGCATAAAATGGCATTAAGAACAAGTCTAGGAATCATCCTCATACAACCAAGATCAATCATGGCAAGTTCTATACAATCATCCCTCTATCATAGCACAACTATTCTACCCATCCAAGAGGAACCCTAGAAAATCAGCCACACATGGCCAAGGGAGTAAAGAAAGAAGAAGGAAGAATGGTCACCAAGAACACCATGGATGATTCCTTGAGATGATCTTCACTTCTCCACTTGTAGGCACTTCTCCCAAAGTTTGTTGGCTTCAATCCTAGCTCCAATGGCTTCAAATTGCTCCAAAAACGTGCTCTAGGGTTTGAGGGTTCGTGAAATGTGTTTGGGGTTCAAGAGGTATGATCTCCTCTCCCAAAAGAGTGAAAAACGTGAGTATAAATAGTGCAGGGGAAGTGCACGGCGTGCACCCCTGCACGGCGTGCAGAGTGCACGGCGTGCAGCTGCACGGTGACCTTGGAGCTGAATCAAATTTGGCAGCCTCCTGGACAGCCCGTGCACCAACCGTGCACCGTGCACGGCGTGCATCATGCACGGCGTGCAGTGGTGCACGGCGTGCACCCTTGAACTCTGCAGAAGGCTCGATTTTGCAACGCTCATATCTCCTCCGTCCTAGCTCTGATTGACCTCCCGTTTGATCCTGCGTGCTCCTTGTCACCAGTACTACAATGCCATGACCTGAAAATACAAATAAAACACCTCCAATAGACATGGAATTGGCCTCAAAGTGGCAACCGGGCAACAGAATAGCACTTAGCACAAAACTCCGATAAAAACACAATAAGTACGGCATTTCAGAATCAAACACGGGCATTTCAAAGGTCATTCAAAAGCTTAAAATGCACTAAATAAAGTCACATCAAATTCCCCTACGACTAAGCTTTGCTTGTCCTCAAGCAAATGAATTAGAAAACATCCAAGTTCACAAATGACAAGTTCGGTCCATTGAGATTCAAGCAATCACAATTTAGTTTAAACTGTTCCACGAACAAACTAAACCTACACATGCAAGAACATCAACCAAACAAGTCTAAACCTCACTAATTTCTGCACACTTCAAGTAGTGGTTGATTGGGACACAGCAAAACCGACCACGACAACACCGACTCTAATCAAAAGGACTTGAAAACGGAACAAGGATCGTGAGTCGTGAATGTGGCTATCGACTCGACTTCATCCGCTTCTAGATCCGCACTTCACAAACTCTGGCTAGGATCAAGGGCTACATTTGAGAACTCTTTTTCTTTCTTTTCTTTTCTTCCTTTTTTTTTCTTACTGCATACTAGTGCTCGATTCAACACTTCACTTAGGTGTTGAACCTGCCTAGCTCACAGCCTTTGCCCTTTTGCTTAGTGCTCAACCCGACACTTCACTTAGGTGCCGAGTTTGCCTAGCTTTTCTTTACAACTTAGCCACTTGATCCTTAGCCCCTTAACAACTTCCGTACAAGATTTCGAATTGGATTCCGTCTAGTCTCAAGCCACAATCACGAAAGATCGAAAAGAGAATGAAAAACATGGAAGAGGGGAAGAAATTATGATTGCCTTCATCATCCTAGACCGGTGTTATCGAGTGGTATAAAAAAAACACGCATCCAACCAATCAACCAACATACAAGAGTGATAAGATCTCAGTTCTGGCCCAGACTCATTTGATATTAGTGCTAACATGCCGGTTATAGGTTCTAAGCGGAACAATCTAAACATCATTGCGAAGACTTGAAATCAATTAGACATCAAACGTCAAGAACCGAACGATTCTACAATAGAGGAATTCGACATTCAATTAAGATCATGCAACAAATCAGAACATAGCTTTAGACTTCTACCGACAAACAAGCACACCAAACCTCAAACTCCCTACGACTAACATGAGCATTGTCCTCAATGATCAAGAGAGAGAGGGTAAGGTGGAACGAAGTTACCGCATTGGTAGAGAGGAGCATAGGACGTAATAGAGGTGAAAAAGTTCCATGATGTTCCTTGGTGAAGAGTGATCCAAAATGCTTGCCAACCTTATTCAAAAAGCTAAAACAACACAAAAACTAAAAAGAGCAATCAAGAGCAATAAAAGTAAAGATAACATGGGGTGCCTCCCAAGAAGCGCTTCTTTAACGTCTCTAGCTAGACGAAAACACAAGGAATAAGCTAAGTAAAACCATCCAACTCATTACCTCCTTGAAGTCAATATCATTACCTTCGCATGGCACACGGAACTTAAATTGAACCTTACCAACTTCGGGAGGAATGAGCATGGGTTTCCCGGATGGTGAAGTGGAAGCAATGGAGAAGGGGCCAAACCACTTGGAGTTGAGCCTTTCATCGGGTGGCTTCTTAGACTTGTTTGTCTCACCCATTGGTGCAGCTTCCTTGCCCTTCTCGGGTGACTTCATTACACCTTTCTTCTTAGCCTTAGGTGGTGTCTTCGGGAGCACGAACGGTGGAGACTCCTTCACTTCATCCGTCTTTTCCTGCACATCACTAATAGCAAACAACTCCGCAAGACTATGTCGGACAAGGTTAGTGCTATTAGTAGCCGAAGTAAGCTCATGCGGATTCTTAGGGTCATGGTGACTAGCATAGGACAAGGTAAACTCCATACCATTTGAGCGGTCAAAGATCATGCATTCATTGTCGACCCTAAGGGTAAGTTTACCACCATAGACATCAATCAAAGCACGAGAGGTTGCTAAGAAAGGTCGTCCTAAAATCAAAGGCACATCGGCACCACCCATAGCATCTAAAATAACAAAATCCACAAGGAATTCGAAAGCACCAACCTTAACCAACACATCCTCAACAATACCACGAGGGGATTTCATGGACTTATCCGCTAATTGAACATTCATGAGGGTTGGTTTTAGAGTCCCTAGGCCTAGCTTCTTGAACATGTAATACGGCATAACATTGATACTAGCACCCAAGTCGGCTAAGCCTCTACTTATAGCATGTTCACCAATCGTGCAAGGAATAGTAAAGCTACCTGGATCCTGAAGCTTTTCCGGTGGTTGCTTAGAGAGAATGGCGGAGCATTGTTCGTTAAGTTTTGCCGAGGTGACATCCATTAGCTTGCGCTTGTTGGTGAAGATCTCCTTCATGAACTTTGCATATTGAGGCATCTTGGTGATTGCTTCTCCAAAAGGCATTGTGAATTGCACCTTGTCAAGAATCTCAACAAACCTCTTGAAATCTTTTCCATGGAATCCGGCTTCAAGCGAGAAGGATAAGGTGGTTTAGGCTTGTACGGAGGCACACCCGGTGCGGGAGGAGAGACCGGAGTGGCACTCGTCGTAGCCTCTTGAGAACCAACCGTATTGGTCATCCTAGAAGCTTCTTTAGCCTTGGCTCTTCTATCTTGAACCTCAATCTTATCCGTGTCATCATTGGAAACAACGTCTTCAACCAAAACATAGTCATCATCTTGAGTTCTTACCGCTTTAGGCGTTGGGTCTTGGACTTGCTTACCACTCCTCAAAGTTACCATCATAAGCTCCTCGGGAGCCTTGGGGTTGACCTCGGTGTTGGAGGGTAGGCTACCCTTTGGTCTCTCCGAGAGTGCCTTAGAAATTTGGCCCAATTGAGTATTCAAATTGGTAATTGACGCTTGTTGATTCTTGATGAGTTGAAGCATTGCCGCATTGGTGTCTTCTTGGGAGATTGAAGATCCACCTCCTTTGTTTGGAGGGGGTTTGTTGAAACCGGGTGGTCCACTACCCTTATGGTTATACATCCCGGTGGATTAGAACCTTGCTCACCACCTTGGTTACCTTGATTTTGGTTAGCACCTTGGTTCCATTGGTTTCCTCCTTGGTGGCCTTGACTTTGATTTCCACCTTGATTCCATGTGGAGCCTTGATTGTACCCCTTGTATCCTTGGAATCCACCTTGATTAGGCTTGTTGTAATTACCACCTTGGTTCCAAGGACGGTTGTAGTTACCACCTTGATAGCTCCCTTGAGGACTGAAATTTCCATGGAACCCTTGACCTTGTGCGAAACTCACCTCTTCATGGTCGCCTTGGCCAAACTCAGGAGTGGCGGAAGGACAAGCACTAACATCGTGACCTTGACCCCCACAACATTCACAACAATATATAGAAGCCACTTGAGGGTTACCCATATGAGATGATTGAACCTTGGAGGGATGCTTAGGCATGCTTAGGTTACTTACTTGTGAAGCCATAGCGTCGATCTTAGACATAAGGAGAGCGATCATTGGATCATCTTCATCTCGGTGCCCCGGTAACTTAGGCTTCTTCCCATAGCTAGACGACTCCTTTGGTGCATCAACACTTATAGCTCTAGAGTCATAGTGTGTGTCGCTTCCATACTTAGACTTAGGAGGTTGTTGTCGAGACCAACTCCTTGTCTTGTTGGCCATCTCCGCAAAGATTTCGAGAGCATCTTCGGGAGTGAGCATCCTTAAGTCACCTCCGGCGGCTTGGTTGATCATCCTTGTATTCTCAAAATCAAGGGACCTAGCAAAGATGTCCGCCAAGCTCCATTCGGCGAAGTTATGATGAGGACAAGACCGAAGAAGGGCTTGGAACCTATTCCAAGTCTCATGGAAGAGCTCTCCCTTGTGTTGTATGAAGTGGTTAATGCGATCTCGGATTGCATCCGTCATATAGGGAGGAAAGAATTCTTCAAGGAAAGCTTCGGCTAGGCCCTCCCATGTAGTGAATGTTCTACTTGGTTGGTTCTCCAACCAAGACTTGGCTCGACCTTTGAGTGAGAAGGGGAAGAGTCGGAGTCGTATGCAATCCGGGTGAACTTGGTCATTCTTAACCGTGTCACATATCTCCAAGAAGTCCTTGAGATGCCTAGATGGACATTCACCATCAATGCCATTGAACACCACTCCATTTTGAACCATTTGGATCATATTAGGCTTGAGCTCAAAGTTCCTAGCATTGACGGGTCTTCGAACAATACTAGAGGCTGCCCTTCAAGAGTAGGACGAGCATAATCCGCCAAGGTACGTCTTGCACCCCTTTGTGAGCGATCATCATCATTAGTGTGGTGTGAATGAACCGATTGGTCATCGTCATCCCCATGTTGAGACATAGTGTGGTGTGAGATGTGATCAACTTCTTCTTCTTCAACTATAGGAGGTGGGGAAGTGGTAGGTGACTTGAGCACTTGTTCTAGTCCTTGGATTCGTGCTTGAAGACGAGCTGAACGCCTCATGCACTAACCCAAAATCTCCTACAAACAAGCACAACAAACACACCCGAGTAGTACGACAATGTGGAATAACAAAACCAAACAACAAGTAAAAGGAAGCAAAAACTAAATTGGAAGGAAGTGAATAGATCGGTTCACTACTAAGTGCTTTCAAAGGAATGAGAGAGTCCCCGGCAACGGCGCCAAAAACTTGATAACACGTGTTTACCAAGGTCGTATTCCTCGAGGTCCTCTCATAAGCTTGTACTCACAAAGTTCATGAACGGTCTAAACAATTGAAATTAAGTTTTGGTTTTGAAAAAGAACAAGTCAAAAGCATAAACAATGAAAAACTAACAAGGTTTAAGCAAGAAAAGAAGTGGAACAAATCAAAGATAAAGGGGTTCTCTTGGTAGGTAGTTTCATCATGCTCAAGATGAATAATTGAACGAATAAGCTAATCAAGATCAAGTTTGCACTCGGATGACCATGCATTTCACTTATTTGGACTCGATGCACTCTCGTAGCACCTAATCCCTATCCCAATACCACTCAATTTAGGCTCTCGCTCTCAAACTAAGTGAAAATAGGATGCATTAAAGGTGTTTGATGAAATGCCAAGCTACAAAATCCTCTCCTATGACTCTATGACCACTAGGCTAGACACCACACTCTCATGTCAATGTTCTAACACTAAGAGAATCATCCAAAGACTAATCAAAGTTCAATTGAGTGAAAATCCTAATGCACACCAAGTGTTCGATAAAATGCACAAGTGAGAAATCATGCAACTATGGTTGAATTGAGATGATCTAATCTCTTAGAACACACTCTCTTCAATCCCTAGACCTACAATCTATGCAATCCAAGCACTCTCATGCATCAAATCACAATGAATGGACCAAATTAAGCAAACATGGCATAAAATGGCATTAAGAACAAGTCTAGGAATCATCCTCATACAACCAAGATCAATCATGGCAAGTTCTATACAATCATCCCTCTATCATAGCACAACTATTCTACCCATCCAAGAGGAACCCTAGAAAATCAGCCACACATGGCCAAGGGAGTAAAGAAAGAAGAAGGAAGAATGGTCACCAAGAACACCATGGATGATTCCTTGAGATGATCTTCACTTCTCCACTTGTAGGCACTTCTCCCAAAGTTTGTTGGCTTCAATCCTAGCTCCAATGGCTTCAAATTGCTCCAAAAACGTGCTCTAGGGTTTGAGGGTTCGTGAAATGTGTTTGGGGTTCAAGAGGTATGATCTCCTCTCCCAAAAGAGTGAAAAACGTGAGTATAAATAGTGCAGGGGAAGTGCACGGCGTGCAGAGTGCACGGCGTGCAAGGCTGCACGGCGTGCACCTTGGAGCTGAATCAAATTTGGCAGCCTCCTGGACAGCCCGTGCACCAACCGTGCACCGTGCACGGCGTGCATCATGCACGGCGTGCAGTGGTGCACGGCGTGCACCCTTGAACTCTGCAGAAGGCTCGATTTTGCAACGCTCATATCTCCTCCGTCCTAGCTCTGATTGACCTCCCGTTTGATCCTGCGTGCTCCTTGTCACCAGTACTACAATGCCATGACCTGAAAATACAAATAAAACACCTCCAATAGACATGGAATTGGCCTCAAAGTGGCAACCGGGCAACAGAATAGCACTTAGCACAAAACTCCGATAAAAACACATTAAGTACGGCATTTCAGAATCAAACACGGGCATTTCAAAGGTCATTCAAAAGCTTAAAATGCACTAAATAAAGTCACATCATTTAGCTACTCATGGCAACGAAAGAAATCAAATGTACAAAGGTGAAGAAAACTGGAGAAGAAAACATCTTACTTCGAGAAATCCTAATCCTGATAACTCTAAGAAATCTTCCGAGCTAATCCTCGCTTCTCCTCACTCAATCGTCTCTTCAAAGCTCCGTCTTCTCCTCCGAGAGTGTCTGGTACGTTGGGGAAGAAGAGAAAAAATTGAATTAAAAAGTCTCTCACTAAAACTCCTCAAAATTGTGTTTAAAACCTTTTTTTCGTCAAAAAGCTGAAAATTGCCAAAAGTGTGCCTAGAAGGGGTTGAAAAGTGCGCCGGAGCACTTCTCTCTTCAAAATTAGCACTTTTTCTGCTGATAAAAATTCCGCCGAATGTAATTGCAAAAGTGCGCCTGGCAGCACTTAAAAAGTGCGTCGGAGCACATTTTACCACAAAATGTGCACTTTTTGAGCTAGGACAAGAAACATTTCCAACTCATTACTTCTTTCGCTGCTCCCCGCCTCGTTTGTACTCCGAATTGGTCCCCGTTTGAAGCGTTGAGCTCGTTGAAAGGTCATCCACAATATGGTAACCTAAAATCTCATAAAAAACAACTTGAAAACACATCAAACGACCCAAAAGAGGGCAAACGGGGAATAAAACACAATTTTCATAAAATTCACTCGAAAACATCACAATAAGGTGTCAAACGAGGGGAATTTCGCTCAAATGTGGCGAGATAAACGCGGTAAATCTAACGTCATCAATAAACCTCAATTAACATAAACAGGTTAAAAACCCGACATCATCCATACAAAATCTAACTAGAGTTTCATCTAATCTGAACAAACTAGAGGAGTTTAGCTCGACATAGCAACAGAAGAAATCAAAGAAACAATGGAGAAGAAAACTGGAGATGAAGACATCTTACTCCGAGTAAACCTAATCTTGACGAATCCTAGAAACTCCTGAGCTAATCTTCGCTTCTCCTCGCTTAATCGTCACTTCAAAGCTTCAAAATCCTCCTCCGAGAGTATCTGGTTCGTCGAAATCAGAATGAAGTATGAAGAGTTGTTTGTTTTCTCCTTGAAAACCCTATTTTTTCCTCTGAAATTCATCCTGCCAAAAAGTGCGCCGGCACACTTTTCCATACAAAATGCGCACTTTTTGAAATCGGAGAAAAGTTTCCAGAGCGGTGAAATAAAATTGTGCCTGGCAGCACTAGAAAAGTGCGTCGGCCCACATTTCACCAATTTGGCGCACTTTTGCCACTAGTCACGGTCTTCAGCTCCTTCGATGATTCCCGCTCCGTTTGAACTCTGAATTGATCTCCGTTTGAAGTGTCGAGCTCGTGAAAAGGTTCTCCACAACGTGGTAACCTGAAATCTCAACAAAAACAACTCGAAACAACATCAAATGGCCCAAAAGAGGGCCAACGGGGAATAAAACACATTTTTCATAAAAGTCACTCGAAAACATCACAATTCGGTGTCAAACAAGGGGAATGTCGCTCAAATGTGGCGAGATAAACACGGTAAATCTAACATCATCAATTGTATTCATAGTTTTCTTTAGTTTTTTTTTTAATCTGGATTCCCTTCCTATTCGAAGAAACCCTTCACCAAAGCAAACCCTAAGAGATTTAGTTACACATGGTGAAAGAGAGGAAAAACCTAAGAAGTTGATGAACACCATCTTAGGAGCCTCCTTAGCCTCTTGGGGGGTGAGGAATGATGATGGTGACACTTGGATTGGAGATGAGAGGATTTGGAGTGGCTGAATATGGTGGAAAACCTTATCTCCTTTGTAAAAATGTGTGCTTGGAATCCTCCCAAGAACGAATCTCTGGTCAAATTGCTGAAAACAACACTTAAAAAGTGATGGAAACAGGGGTCGCAGGCGAGCTGAAACCACGCGAGCACGCTCCAATCAAAAGTGAGCTACTGCGCTAAACTGGACGGCGTGGGCGCTTCCCAGGCTATGCAGACGCGCTAGTGTAATTGGATATCCCCTTATGTGTAGGCAGCATTGTCTGGCCACGCCCAGCCAACGTGGGGGCATTCCAGTGCTTCAACCTGGTCCATTAGATTGAGTATATTGGAAGCATCCATCCTTCGATTGGGTCGACGTTTGAACCGGTAACTTCATGGTAAGCCCCTCTTTCATGGCTCATCCTGCAATCATCAGAAAAACACATTGAACAACGTAAAAATGGACCATGAAGGTGCTTAAACAAAGACAAAATTAATGTATAAAGCCACAAAAGAGAATGAAATGAGCACAAAAACATGCATAAACCATATCTAGTATGGAGGATTAATGATTGCATGAACCGATATATCAAATTACCTCACACTTAAACATTGCTTGCGTTCAAGCAATCAACTCAATCAAGACATGTGCTACTACATAGATGATTTAAGACAAAAGACCCTTAGCTCATAATACAACGTCAATGACAACCGATCTAGAAAACCATAACGCAAGGGAATCTGATGACACTCGAATTGACGTGATTATCAGCCTCATTTAAGCGACATTTCATTGCTTAAGACACGATTTTTAGGGTAGAATAGTGAATATTCACTCAACCGATCCATCCCATGCCTTTTGTGTTACCTTGGCCCATTTTGGGTCTATTTGATGGATTTCTAGTATTTTCGTGTTAGCACAGGTGTTCGCCATCAAATACGGTAGCCAATGACGTGTCTAAGGCATTGGAACCCGAGGAATCACACCCGAATCAACCAGAAAAGTCATTCAACTCTAAAGGAATTCCTGCTCTATTTTACACACAGATTTTCGGCGAAAATACCCTTGAGTTTTCACCGAAAATACAAGAAGGAATCCACTGTCCCGATCAAGAAGAAGTTTTCGGCGAAAACCTTGGGAGTTTTCGCAGAAAACCCTAAGCCATTTCAGCCGGAAGAAACAGATGGATCAAGCCAGCTTTTCAACAGGTATTTTCGCCGAAAATCTCCTTGTATTTTCGGCAAAAATTCAAGCAAAAATTAGCAGTCGCTCGGTTAGGTTTAAATACAAAATCAGCGGCTAAATTAAAAGACACACAATTTACACTGGACGAAAAATCCAAGACTGAGAGAGAGAGAGAGAACGAGTGGATAGAGTTCGAGGAGCTAGGAACGGATCGTGACGCCATCCATCCATTGCGGAGAGCCAGTGCTAGGAGTTGAAGATCCTGCAGATTGAAGCTGCAAGGAGTCGTCGAAATTAGGTTTTACAGTTCTTCTCTGTTTTCCCTACCTGAGATGTATTCTTTGTCTGTCTTCGATTCTTCTGTATTGAATATGAGTAGCTAAACTCGTAGAGCTTAGATTAGATGAACCCTAAGTGACCCAGGGCTTTAAAGCGGTCGCGGATCGACGGTGATTAGATTCGAAATTCATTCAGTTTCTTCTTCATGTTTGAATTGTTCTTTGTTTGTCTGGTTTGGCCACCTAGATTAGATTCTTGTTAAGCTAAGGATAGAAGCGAAGCTCGCCTTACTTTAAAAAATCAAATTGAACAATTAACCTTATAATTGGAGTGTGCCTTTCGTAGGAACCGGTTAGGGTTAATCCACTGCAAGAGTAACTCATAAATCGTTAGAATTTGCACCAGTTAGTTAAGTCGTTGCGAGAGGCGACCGTACCCGGGCGACTAATTAATCATGGTAGCTAGATCGGATAGAGCGAACGTTCTCCAGTCTTAAACCTAAGGGTCAGGAGTTACGGTGGTGTGTAGAAATTGATTGAATGAGAATTGAAAATCGCTGGTCCTGTGATTGCTGTTGCCTTGGTGATCTAAGGGGGATTCAAAATCTAAGCTTGTCTGTCGTCCGTGTTAGTCTTTCAATCAACCTTTCTTCGCCTTAATTTCATTTCAATTAATCTTTGCATTTTAGTATAGAAGTCGTGGAACTCACACCACGCACTAAGTGTTTAACCTTGAATTTGATTGCCAACATATTTGAGTAAGGAAGTAGAGGAGACCCGTGGAATACGATCTACCCTAGCTTCACAGCTTGGTAGTTATTTGATTGACCGCTAAAACTGCAGCTCATCAAATTGGCGCCGTTGCCGGGGACTCTTCTATTTCGTTGAAAGAAGAGTTGGCATTTTTATTCTTCTACCTTTCCATCTTTCATTTCTCATCACACTTCGATTTTACACCGGTTGTGTTTGTTTTTGTCTCTTGCAGATCATAGCAGGTACAGAATCGTATCACTTCCGTTCCATCTTCCCCTTCCGCAATGGCTGCTCCTAGGAGTGTTGCGGACTACAGTAAGCCGCGCGCATCTAACGTTCGGTCCCCCATTACCGTGTTTTCCAATGACAACGATCATGAATATGAGATTAAGATTCCTCTCCTAGAACTGATCTCTAGGGACGTACAATTCGAAGGAAAGCCAGATGATAATCCCTGCACACATATAGCTGACTTTATGGCTGTCTGTGAAACTTTCAAGTCTGGGAACCTCAACAAGAACGCTTTATGTCTCCGAGCTTTTCCGTTCTCTCTCAGAGGTGCAGCTAAGCAGTGGCTTGGAAGCAAACCACCAGGCCACTACACTAACTGGGAGACATTAGCTCAAGATTTTGTTGAGGAGTACTTCCCTCCAGCAAGGACAATTGCTTATAAAGACCGCATCTCCAGGTTCACTCAGAGAGAAGATGCAAGCCTGTACGACACTTGGAATGAATTCCAATCCCTTCTCTTCAACTGCCCTCACCATGGGCATGAACAGAGGCAGCTGGCTGAATTCTTTGCTCGAGGTATGTGCGAAGAATCTGCGAAGTGGGTCAACTCCTTAGCAGGTGGAGACTGCACCGCCCTCACTCCTCAAGATGCTCTTCTGCATTTTGCTAGCTGTGCTTTGAAATCCAGAAATTGGGAGAGGCAAAGAGAAGGAACCAAGGGTCAGTTGAGCGTTGCAGAGCAGATCAAAGCAGAAGTTCAGAAACATATACAAGCAGCTGGTATCCCCTCCCCCGCCAGCTACCATATTTTTGGCTGACTATGGATGGTGTGGATCCTGCGCTCATAACGGTGGGAGCTGCCTCAACTTCGGTAAAATAGAAGTCTGGTCTGCAAAAGAGGTAAACTTCGTTGATCAAGGCTTCACCAACATTCAAAAAGGCTACACCGGTTTCAGGAACCTCGTACCGCAGAACCAGTACAACCGGTTTGCAGATCCGTATCAAAGACCTCCGGGATTCATTGGAGGACAGCAGCAGTTCCAAGCAAAATCGTATTACCATAGAGACATAGATTACGAGAAGAAGTTCGATCAGATCATGAGCAGACTCGACGACCACGACATTTAGTTAAAAGCTCAAGCCACACTCAATCAAGGACAGAGAGCTCAGAGCCAGGGGATAGAGGATGTTATAAGCAATATGAAAAGACTTTTTACTAGCAATCCTCTCCTCAATCCAGCAGCATTTCAAGCAGACTCCGGTGCAAAGAGCGAACACGCTCAAGCTATTACCACCAGGAGCGGCAAGCAAAAAACTGATCCAAAGGCTCCAGAACCTGATATGATACCCGATACCAGTGCTGCCGTGGATATGCTAGAAATTGAAGATATAACAAAAGAAGAAGAAGAAGCAGCACCAACCCCTCCTCCCAAGACAACTCCTGAACCCGTATTGGCGCCATATATACCTCAGATCCCCTTCCCAAAAGCTGTAATGAGCAAGGCTAAGGATCACGATACTCAGTACAAGAAGTGGTACAATGTTCTTAAGACTGCAGAGATCAAAATACCAGTAACTGAAGTTGTGGAGATCATACCACCGCTTGGGAAGTTCTTTAAGGATCTCGTGAAGAAAGTGAAGAGCAGAGAGGCGTATTCGGTCACGCTCACTAATGAATGCGCTTCTCTCTTTGGTGCGCCATCTCCCATAAGACAGCCGCCACCACCTCCAGCTAAGTGTTCTGATCCCGGTCCTTTTACATTATCGTGCATCATTAATGGTATTAAAATTGATCGTAGTCTGGCTGATTCTGGCGCTTCTATTAATGTTATGCCTGTTTATCTATATGAAAAGCTGAACCTAGGGCAATTAAAACCGATTACTTTGCATCTCGTGTTAGCCGATAGGTCTGTCAAACTACCTAGGGGTATAATAGAAGATGTAGCTGTTTGCTGTGGTCCGTTTACTATAATTGCAGATTTTGTTGTTTTAGATACCCGTGAGTTAGACGGAACACTTATCCTAGGTCGACCTTTCTTAACCACTGCTGGTGCAAATATTAACTGCAAACAAGGCCTGTTAACTCTAAGTGTAGGACAAGAGAGTGTTGCATTCCGCATTAAAGATAGTATGAGATATTTTGTTGCTCAAGATGATAAATGTTATACTGTTGATCCCCTAGAGTTGGCCTCAGCCAACTTCGTTACTAATGCCTTATCTAGTGATCCACTAGAGTTGTGTTTGATTTCAGGAATTGACAGTGCACTAGAAGACCCAGAGCAGCGCCTATGGCAGGATGAGTTAGACGAGCAGAAGGCGACATTCACACCCATTCATGCGCCTACACATATTGAGCCAGCATCGAGTCGGATCACTACTTCATATGAGAATCTGCCAGAACTCGACTTGAAGGAGCTCCCTGACCATCTAGAGTATGCATTCTTGGGGAAGGAATGCCAGCTGCCTGTCATCATCAATTCGAACCTATCTCCCAAGCAGAAAGAGCAACTAATCGGGCTACTCAAGAAGCATGTCCGAGCTATTGCCTGGCAGTTGGCCGACATCAGAGGCATCTCTGAAACCTTCTGCAAACATCAGATAGTCGTTGATGAAGAATTCAAACCAGTCAGACAACCGCAATGTCGACTTAACCCTCTGATGCAGGAAGTTGTGAAGAAAAAAGTCCTTAAGCTTTTGGACGCCGGTATCATCTATCCTATTGCCGACAGTCCTTTGGTCAGTCCGACTCAAGTCGTTCCGAAGAAAGGAGGAATCACCGTCATCCCTAATCCAAAGGGTGAGCTCATCCCGACTCGCACGGTTACCAGATGGAGAGTCTGTATCGATTATTGACGACTAAATGATGCCACCAAGAAGGATCACTTTCCACTGCCGTTCATTGATCAGATGCTTGAACGATTGGCTGGTCATGACTACTATTGCTTCTTAGATGGGATGTTCGGTTACTTCCAGATCCCTATCGAGTTTGATGACCAAGAGAAGACGACCTTCACCTGCCCGTTTGGTATGTTTGCTTATCGTCGTATTTCTTTTGGTTTATGTAATGCTCCTGCCACTTTTCAGAGATGCATGCTGGCTATATTTGGAGATCTGGTAGAGAATGTGGTGGAGGTATTCATGGACGACTTCTCCGTCTATGGAGATTCATTTTCAAAGTGCCTGGCCAATCTGGACAAGGTGCTAGCTCGTTGTGAGGAGACCAACCTGGCTCTTAGTTGGGAGAAATGTCACTTCATGGGTACCGAAGGCATTGTTCTGGGCCATAGGATCTCTAAGACCGGTATAGAAGTTGATTGTGCCAAGCTTGAAACCATCGCCAGCTTGCCGCCGCCATCCTCAGTTAAGATAGTTTGAAGTTTCCTCGGTCATGCTGGGTTCTACCGAAGATTCATCAGAGATTTCTCCAAGATCACTCTTCCAATGAGGAAGCTTCTTGAGAAAGATGTTCCTTTCGTTTTTGATAAAGCTTGTCTTGAAGCCTTTGAAACTTTGAAGACTCAACTCACCACCGCACCGATCCTTACAGCACCAGATTGGAATCTTCCATTCGAGATTATGTGAGATGCTAGCGACTTCGCCGTTGGCGCGGTTCTTGGTCAGAGAAAGGAGAAGAGATTTCATCCTATCTACTTTGCTAGCAAGACGCTCAACGATGCTCAGAGGAACTACACCACTACAGAGAAGGAGCTCCTGGCTATCATTTTCTCCTTTGATAAATTCAGACAGTACTTGGTTCTTTCACATACCATTGTCTACACAGATCATGCTGCTCTGCGCCATCTGTTAGCCAAGCATGACTCGAAGCCACGTCTCATCCGATGGATCCTTCTCCTCCAGGAGTTCGACATAGAAATTAAAGACAAGAAGGGAGCAGAGAACTTAGCAGCGGATCATCTTTCCCGACTGGAGGAATCACAAACAGGTAAACCTACTACCCCTATCAATGATTCTTTCCCTGACGAGCTGTTGCGTGTCGAAACGTATGAACAGGTTAACAGCATAGCTATCGAGCCCTGGGCAATCCCTCACGCTCAAGATCTGAGTAACGCACCCGACTCGGAAGAACCATGGTATGCAACCCTGGCTAATTATCTCTCTCACGGCGTTGTACCTCCTGAGCTGGATTTCAATGCACGCAAGAAGCTCTTTAAAGAAGCCAAGTCATACTTCTGGGATGAGCCCTTCTTATACCGCATCAGCATTGACAGAATGATCCGGAGATGTGTCTCTTACATCGAAGCAGCTGACATTATGCGTCAATGCCATGAAGGACAGTTCGGAGGACACTTCGGAGGCAACCGCACTGCGAGAAAGGTACTCGAAACAGGTTTTTATTGGCCTTCAATCTTTAGTGATTGTGACGTCTTTGCTCGTCGTTGTGATGCGTGCCAGCGATCAGGTAACATCTCTAACTGTAATGAGATGCCCCAAATTGTTTCTTTAACTGTTGAGATCTTTGATGTTTGGGGAATTGATTTCATGGGTCCGTTCACACCCTCCAATGGAAACAAGTACATTCTTGTAGCCGTTGATGATGTCTCTAAGTGGGCTGAAGCTGAAGCTTTACCCACTAACGATTCAAGAGTGGTGGGTCGGTTCCTTACCCGTCTTTTCACGAGTTTTGGTTCACCACGCTTTATCATAAGCGATAGGGGTACCCATTTCCATGGACATTTTGATCGGGTGTGCAAACGCTTTGGCGTCACCCACCGTATGTCCACAACTTATCATCCTCAAGCTAATGGTCAAGCGGAAGTGACGAACTGTGAGCTCAAGCGGATTCTTGATATGACAGTTGGCCGGTCTCGCAAGGACTGGTCATCTAAGCTCAATGATGCCTTATGGGCTTATCGAACTGCCTTCAAGACTCCCATCGGTACCTCACCGTATCAGCTGGTCTACGGCAAGGCATGCCATTTGCCGGTTGAGCTTGAGCACAATGCATTCTGGGCTAATAAAGAGTTGAATATGAGCTATGCAGTAGCAGGTAATAACCGCCACGACCAGATCGCTGAGCTTGAGGAGCACCGTCTCCACGCATATGAGAGCACGAAGTTATACAAAGAGCGAACGAAGAGAATTCACGACTCTCAATTAAAGACGATCAAACAGTTCTACCCCGAAGATGAAGTCCTCTTATATAACTCTCGATTGAAGCTTCCCGGGTAAACTGAAGTCCCGTTGGTCCGGCCCTTATACCGTGGTGCGGCAAACATCTTTAGGCAGTGTCCTAATCAAATTGCATGATCAAGAGCCGTTTATGGTTACCGGGCATAGGCTTAAGAAGTATCTGCAAGGATTAGCTGTCTCTTCCATCGACGTACACTACTTCACGACGAACCGTGACACAAATCCAGGTATCGTCTGGCTCACAGACGTTAAACAAGAGCGCTTCGTGGGAGGCAACCCACGGCTGGAGTCAGTTGTTTTCGTTTCGAGTCGTTTAGTTTTAAAACCCCTCCTTTAAAAAAAAACTGCCGAGCCATTTTCAAACGAATTTTCGGTGAAAAATTCACCAGATTTTCACCAATAACTCATGTTTTTGAACGACCTGATCCTCCTGTTTCTCGCCACTGCCGCCTTCTCGCCGAAAAAACCCTACCTTTTCGCCAAAAACATTTCTTCATTTTCACTGAAATTTTCGCCAAAAATTCATCAGATTTTCACCGAAAATATAGCTCTTTTCGCCGGTATTTAAACACCTCCTCCGAATTTTGTTTTTCGCGAAAACCCCTCCCCGAAACCTATTTTCGCTGCTCTCTCTCTCTGTTCCGAACTCGCGCCCGCCGCCGCCTCCCTGTTCGCTGCCCACCGAAGCCGCCGCCGCCGTGCCATCCGCCTGGTTTGCTTCAATGGCAGAAGGACCGAGTAGCACATGAGGAGACCCAGAACGAGCGATGGACCATTCTTCAGCAGTTCTTGGCCGATCAGGCAGCCAGACAAAGGGATGAACTCGCATGGCGACAGCAGATGGAGCAGCGGCTTGGCCTTTCACCTTTCCCGACCCCACCTCCGCCCCCACCCTCGGAACAGTGATCGGGTTGCTTCTATCCTTTCCATTTCTTTTCTTTCTTCTTTTCGGATCTCGATCCAATTTTATTCTGTGTGGATCCGGGGCACTTGTCCCGGTATCCTTTTGATCTTTTTGTTGTTTGTGTTTTGTAGGATTTTGAGTAGTTACTCCGCTCCGCCCCGGACTCTTCGTGCTCCACCGCTACACCGCCCATCACCCTCCAGGTTCTTTATATCTCTCTACTTTAGTTGAGGACACAGAACAGTCTAAGTGTGGGGTAGGATGTTAGAGAACCATGCATGATCTTGATTGCCTATATCTTTGTGTGCCTCGTGATTCCTGTCCAGTCTCTCTATCATAGAATGGCTCAGTTCTTGATTTTTTATGTTAAGTTGTTGTTCAATCCTTCATAATGATTCTTAGACTGATTAACCTAGAACTTGAGAACCAATGTGTATATTTTGATGCTAAATTACCTGGTCAGAATAGAATTTTTAAAATCACACTTGTAGTTGTAGCCTTGATTGCATGAAAATGACCGAATCCGACTAGCAAACCAACTATGAGCTTTTGATCCATTGCACGTAACTTGCAATTTCAATTCTTTTTCAGTGGTTTTCTGTTTGCTTGAATGAGTTAGAATTTGCATGAGACCTACTCGAGACCACACGTTGACACGAGTTCTAGAATGATAGGGGCACCTAGATTAAGCTACTAAGCCAGATAGCCTACCAAACGATAAATCCACTAGGTTTAAACCCTTGAGCTTGGCCTGTTCCTTCGGTTCGATATACATTACAACCATTTCCCATTCTTTCATCCCCGTTGATCCCCTGTGGTTGTAGTTCTAGATTGACCTACCGGAAGTCGGTTTGTGGTAACCTGCCTGAAGCCATTAAAACAGGTGGTCTTAGCTGTTATGTCCAGACGTGTAAACCCCTCTAGCAACTAAAAGAAAGAATCGGCACAAAAGAAGAAAAAGAGAAGTAAATTTTGAAAAGAAAATGATGAAAAGAAAGAAGAAAAATCAGAAAAGCCAAAAAGGTTTCAAGTTTTCATTTCAACAAACGTTCTTCTCCTTACATATGGAAGAACGAAGTCAAAAGAAAAGTTAGTAAGAAAAGAAGTGTGTAAAGAAAATAAGTGCTAGGTTGCTTGAGGGTATCATAGGACGAGCATTCACTATTCCACTCGTGTCTGGTTAGACGGTAGGAAGCCATAGGCTAGATTCGAGGGAAGTTAGTCAAAAGCTACACCGCACCAAAGCCATCATATTTTCCCATCATCCATCTCCTTATAAACCCTTGTAGTGTAGAATTCGTTACGGACCTAACAGGGAAGTCCTTTTTGACTGGTTACTCGTGTTGTCACAGTGGTGGAGATGTGGTCGAAATGCAAACTTATGACAGAATTCAGTAACAGAAAATGATTGAGAGCTTAAACACGTCCTTAAACACAGAGAGTGAGAGTTCCCATTGTTCTATATATTTCCTGTGTGAGGAGTCTGGTCGGTCAGGTCAAATTCGTGCATAATTGGTTACGATCACTTGTCATGTGCAGTTTACTAGTGAGACCAGGTTGTTTGGCTGATCTGTACTCATATTAGGTTTCTTGTTCTAGGAATTATCTGTCTAATAATTCATTGTGTTTGATTGAACTCCAATTTAATCGATCTTGTCATTTGTGAACATGAGCGTTTCTATTCAGTTTGCTTGAGGACAAGCAAAAGCTTAAGTGTGGGGTATTTTGATGACACTCGAACAGACGTGATTATCAGCCTCATTTAAGCGACATTTCATTGCTTAAGACACGGTTTTTGGGGTAGAATAGTGAATATTCACTCAACTGATCCATCCCATGCCTTTTGTGTTACCTTGGCCCATTTCGGGTCTATTTGATGGTTTTCTAGTATTTTCGTGTTAGCACAGGTGTTCGCCATCAAATACGGTAGCCAAGGACGTGTCTAAGGCACTAGAACCCCGAGGAATCACACCTGAATCAACCAGAAAAGTCATTCAACTCAAAAGGAATTCCTGCTCTATTTTACACACAGATTTTCGGCGAAAATACCCTTGAGTTTTCACCGAAAATACAAGAAGGAATCCACTGTCCCGATCAAGAAGAAGTTTTCGGCGAAAACCTTGGGAGTTTTCGCAGAAAACCCTAAGCCATTTCAGCCGGAAGAAACAGACGGATCAAGCCAACTTTTCAACAGGTATTTTCGCCGAAAATCTCCTTGTATTTTCGGCGAAAATTCAAGCAAAAATCAGCAGTCGCTCGGTTAGGTTTAAATACAAAATCAGCGGCTAAATTAAAAGACACACAATTTACACTGGACGAAAAATCCAAGACTGAGAGAGAGAGAACGAGTGGATAGAGTTCGAGGAGCCAGGAACGGATCGTGACACCATCCGTCCATCTCGGAGAGCCAGTGCTAGGAGTTGAAGATCCAGCAGATTGAAGCTGCAAGGAGTCGTCGAAATTAGGTTTTACAGTTCTTCTCTGTTTTCCCTACCTGAGATGTATTCTTTGTCTGTCTTCGATTCTTCTGTATTGAATATGAGTAGCTAAACTCGTAGAGCTTAGATTAGATGAACCCTAAGTGACCCAGGGCTTTAAAGCGGTCGCGGATCGGCGGTGATTAGATTCGAAATTCATTCAGTTTCTTCTTCATGTTTGAATTGTTCTTTGTTCTTTGTGTTTCTTGTCTGGTTTGGCCACCTAGATTAGATTCTTGTTAAGCTAAGGATAGAAGCGAAGCTCGCCTTACTTTAAAACATCAAATTGAACAATTAACCTTATAATTGGACTGTGCCTTTCGTAGGAACCTGTTAGGGTTAATCCACTGCAAGACTAACTCATAAATCGTTAGAATTTGCACCAGTTAGTTAAGTCGTTGCGAGAGGCGACCGTACCCGGGCGGCTAATTAATCGTGGTAGCTAGATCGGATAGAGCGAACGTTCACCAGTCTTAAACCTAAGGGTCAGGAGTTACGGTGGCATGTAGAAATTGATTGAATGAGAATTGAAAACCGCTGGTCCTGTGATTGCTGTTGCCTTGGTGATCTAAGGGGGATTCGAAATCTAAGCTTGTCTGTCGTCCGTCTTAGTCTTTCAATCAACCTTTCTTCGCCTTAATTTCATTTCAATTAATCTTTGCATTTTAGTATAGAAGTCGTGGAACTCACACCACGCGCTAAGTGTTTAACCTTGAATTTGATTGCCAACATATTTGAGTAAGGAAGTAGAGGAGACCCGTGGATTACGATCTACCCTAGCTTCACAGCTTGGTAGTTATTTGATAGACCGCTAAAACTGCAGCTCATCAGAATCCTAAACTTGATTAGACGATCATACAAACCATTATCTTTTCCAATCAGTATACACTAACCCAGCTCTTTCAATATTTTTAGAAAAAAATTTCAACAAGGAAAAACGACGCTCTTCTCCTTCCCACTTACTCTAGGTTGCAACAAACTAAAAAATCAAGACAAGGGTAACCTGGCCGATTACCCGTCCTACGTGGAAGGGGTGGTTCACTCACAACTCACCTTTTGAACTCTGATTTTAAGCAATTGTCACCCCTACTTATTTTTTCACAACTCACTTTTACGTCACTAGAAGCGACTTTAAAAGAAATTGGATCTTTCAAGACTCTTTTGTCTTACCAATAGGAGTACCGGTCGAGGCCCTGGCAGGTACAAAGTTCTCGGGCCCTTTTTTAGACTATATTATCCTAAATCCTATCCGCGACGGGATGGGTTGCGAATAAGAATACCACATTAAAACATTCTTTTGGGACTAAGCAGCGGATATACATTATTGGTCAGCTCGCAATGAACCCGAAACCGAGTACCACCCATGCACGTCTATGCTCAAAATTGGACTCATTGGCCTCTTAAAAACACGCATTCTGAAACCCCTAATCTTAGATTCAGTGTCTGCATCAACTAGGATTTGGAAAGAACAAGACATACTACATTTTCAAAAAAATTGGTCAAAATGACACAAACCAAGCCAAGTTCAAAGTCCAAAAAACAAAGAAGAGTTGGTTTCTAAAGTACTAAAGAAAGGGACATATGGGTGTAGTCAAAGCACCAAAATTCAAAAATTTCGTTTAGGACTCTATTGCCACGTTGTACTCAGCAAGAAATCAAAAGTCGAATCATTCATGAAGAATTTAAAGCAATAAGATGAGTCGATTTGCTATATACAATTCATGTTTTACTTCGCACAGTCCATATTTTTCAAAAAATGGACCATTATACCCTTATTAATTTGTGCAGTCCATTTACTTCGCGTGGTCCATGTTTTACTTCGGACAGTCCGTTTTTACTTTGCGCACTCCAGGTTTTACTTCGTGCAGTCCGTTTTTACTTTGTGCAGTCCATTTTTACTTTGTGCAGTCCAGGTTTTACTTCGCGCAGTCCAAATTTTACTTCACACAGTCCAAATTTTAACGCAGTTCAGATTTAAATAACTTGATTAACTATAAACCTTATTTTTTTGTTGGATATTTTCGAAGATATATAATGGTTTATACTTATTCAATTTATTTTTTAAAAATTTAATTATTTTTATTTCATTAGAAAATTAATTTTAGATTTGAAATGTGTTGAATTTTTTATTATGTATTTTATTTTACTTTCAAAATAATAAAAATAATTAATTTATTCAAATATGGACTATGTTAGTACATTTAGGCTGCACGAAGTAAAATTGGACTGTGTTAGTAAAATCTGGACTGCGCTAAGTAAGAACGGACTGCGAGAAGTAAAATACAGACTGTATGAAGTAAAAACGGAATGCGCTAAGTAAAACCTAGACTGCACGAAGTAAAATACGATAAGGGTATAAATGTTGGATCAATTTCTTGACACAAGAACTTCATCATAAGACAATAGTCTTGGAGGGCCTCAACTTGCTTTGGGGGAACCGCAACCTAAAAGCTCCCAGTCAGGTTGGAGCGTTTAATGGTATCCACCACCTTGCTTGGAGAAGTAGCCTCTTCCTTAGAACATCATCCTAAGAATTTTACAGCCTCCCTTTATGCCAGCGCTTGTCACTTTGCGTCTCTATCTTGGAGAGCCTCCTCCTCCATCAACATTTCTATGAAAGCAATATCATCGCTAGTAAGCTCTGGATGGATTTGTAACCCCCCATTACTGGTTGGAAGGTCACAATAAGTGAACTGGTGGAAGAATGCAGTATGCTCAGACTGTTTCCTGACTCGAGCTGGACAATGGGTGTTGCCTAGAGGCCATGGAAGTAGTGAGCATGTGGGAAACATGCACTGTTCAATAGCAACGATCGTTGTCTATAAGCAAGCTACAAGCATTATTTTGTGCACTACGATTGTAGTGTCGAGGACAACGGGCATTGCGCCTTGCACAACGGCCTTTGGCCCGTCAGGTTTATAAACACTTGGACAAAAGTTTATTTATAATTCCTCATTCTTCTTTCTTTCACTCAGATGAACAGAACAAGGTGAAATAAGTTTTTTTTCCAATTCAAGAGCAAGAGGCTGCAAACTATCGTGAGAACTCGGAAAGAGGTCAATGGAATCATCATAATTGATTCCCCTACACCTATTTCAGGTAATCCTTCCTAGTTTGGCGGGTTCTACTCCGAGAGTGAGGGTTCTTATCGGGTTTCGGGATTCTGTTTGGTGGTTGATCAATTTGGTTCAGGGTCTGGCTTTGGTGTTTGGTTTCAGGCTTTCTGTAGAGGAGTGTAGAAGGAAGCCCAGTTGCTCCCCGATTTCAATTTCAAGAAAGGATCGACGTAGAACCATGAGGGGTTAATTTCTGCATTTAAGCTTTACAGTTTGCTATGATCTAGATCTTAAGTTTCTAGCTGTGGTCGGTTATTGGTTATGTGGTATTGATGAATATTGGTTTCACTGACTGTTAGGAATTACTAGAAATGTTATTTCCATTATGTTATGCATGATAGACTAACAATAAAGTTTGGGCTTAGGTGTGAGTACGGGTAACCCACCTTGGATTGTGCAATCCCCTAATGTATACTTATTGGTACAAGGGTCTTAGTGACCATACGGGCTTCCCTTGTGGCATTACTACCATCTTGTATCCTCTTAATTCACGTAGGGGTATGGTATATGGAATGACTTGAGTTCCAATTCTCTTACTGGTATTGATCTATGGTTACTCTTTACATTTAGTTCTTACTAGTTAGACCACACAGTGCTTTTCACTTACCCTCTCTGTGTTTATGTTGTACTTGTTACAAGGTATGGTGAGTAGGTCACCATGACACCTAGGAGAGCTAGAGAGGGATGGGCTGGAGGGCATGCCGATGAGTCATTGGTTTATGCTACATACATCTTGGAGTTTAGACCCATTTATTTTAGTTTTTTTCTTTTATGGGAGATTCTTGGGGATTTTACACCCCTGTCAAGCAGAAAACAAATCAGGTGTTACTGACTCAAACCTTACATACATTCCATTAATTTGATTCATAAGTTCATAAAGAATAACCAATAAGTAAGCCAATACTTGTGAACCATTAACCTTAAAACAGTAAGTTACAATGAACAACCCACAAACCGGGCAAAACAGAATACACAATAATCAATAAAGAATCACGTACAACAATTCCCAAATACCAATTCACGATTTAAAACAAAACGGATTAGTGTCATCTTGAACTCTTGCTACAACACCTACTAGTGCTCGACACATTATCCATCTTTTCATCCTCGTAGTCTTGTCATCGGCAAGACGGACTTCTCACCATACCTAGTAACAAGACAAGAAAAAATATCAAGAAGGAGAGTCAGTGCTAACACTGAGTGAACTCCAAACCAGTAGAATTAAATAACTAGTAAGGAACAATAGGATAAGTGCCCCTTAACTCACCAGTAATTAGAACCTAATAGTTCTATCCCGTGATCCCAATACCAAGACTGGAACGCCCGAAGGCAAGAGCCCAGTAAAAGTTAGGTTGGGAAGTACAAGCAACCCCTATATGATCCATAAGGATCTCTTTAGCCTGTATCTTTTAATGACCACTCGTGTGTCGCGAAGTGCCATGTAAATGGTCTTTAAAAGCGTTGTAGTCTTATACAATACACTCCTTGTCCAAACTAGCTCACAAATCTTGTTCAATATGTCACAAATGCATCGTTCAAGTATTCATAATTTATCTGATTTCAAAGATTGTTCTGGAAAATTATTTCTCCATCTAATTTCATATATAAAAAACTAATTAAGTATATTTCTAAACCCTAAAAAATCTCTAAGAAAAATAAATTGAGAGCCATGCTTAAAATACTTGGAAGAGCAAATGCACTAGCATGAAAGATAGTAATGAGTGGTCCAGATATTGTTTTCATACAAATTAATGTTGACCTATAGTATTTTAAAGGGAAAATAACACTTTGGCCCGCTCTACTTCGCCGACTTAACAAATAGCCCTATATTATAAATAACTTTTTTTACCCCCCTCTTACTTCGACTACTTTTTCGTTTTGGTCCTTTCGTTTCAACTTTCATCTTTAAATCTGGACACATCCACACACCGACAAAGAGAGATATTGGGGGTAGGATATTAAGACTTGGTTAGGGAAGTAAATTGGGGAGGTATCACGAAGAGTATGATGAAATACGAAGGTTTCTAAAACATCACATTTTATTCGTCGATTTCATCATATAAAAAATTATATACTTGTATTACCAATTAAGACACGTTTAGTAACCTAATACATGGCTATTGGAGCTAATGTGATGTACTGAATGCACATCAATTAACGTCACAGAGATGAAAGTTGGAACGAAATGGCCCAAACGACAAAGTGGTCGAAGTATGAGCAAGTAAAATGAGCGATTTATAGTATAGGGTACTATCTGTTAAGTTGGCAAAGTAGAGGGGCCAAAGTGTTATTTTCCCTATTTTAAATGTAAATGGTTGTATTGTATATGACTATTGAATGAATTTATTTATGTGGCAGCTGGATGTTAATTAGTATGTACTAATGATAATTAGGGAATTTTTTTTAAGCCAAGGAGGCTGAACGCACCCCCAAGGGTGAACGTGGCTGTGTCACTATTGACATCTCTAGCTTATGATTTGAGAGTTTCTCTCTCAAAATTTCATCTGTTCGTCAAGAGGACAAGAATAGAGAATTGTTCTGTTCTAACCTATTGCCTGTTGATCTCTTTTTATAATACTTACATACTTCTCATAAAAAAAAATACTTACATACTACGGTCGTTGGATAGGGCCCAATGCCCTTTGCATCTGACTTCCAACACTCATTGGGCTTGACACAACGTCCGTTGCCCACAAATTGACAACAGCTGTTGTCACCTTGGCAACGCCCGTTACCCTCAAGTGTGTAATGGCCGTTGGACAACTTCCAATGACCATTGTAGACCTTTCTCATCTGAGATCATAAGTTCCAACGGTGCGTTGTTTGGACGTTAAACGAGTGAGTCATGCCCAAATTACTGAACATCAACACCCCGAAGCTTCCCAACCAGCTCCAAAACTACATCAGCTTAACCAGACTACAACTCTGACCGCAAAACAGTAACAAAAAATTACATATGTGACAACAAAACAAGTATTAGTCACCATAAACATTGCCGATTGGACTAACTAATGTGAATCGAGCGTTTTTTCACACCTAATTAGATCACCTCATCAATTCCCACTTCCTCTCAAAGATTCACATGTTTGTGTCCAATATGATAAGGAAATGAGAAAACGAGAAACAGGTTAAGGAAAGTATGGTCCCTTTGTTGATATATTATTTCCATATGAAACTGGAATTCTTTTTTAAATAAATTTTATGGCAATTAATAAATACTCTAGGAACAGTATGAAAATGAAAGAAAAGGGACAGTAAGGAAAATACAGAGTCTGGGACGCCCCTTACCCCATCTCTGGTCGACGCCCCTTACCCCATCATTTTGTTGCTAAGCTCGTCTATATAAGAATGGATAGATTTTAGTTATTGATGTTTACTTGCTAGGTTAGGTTGGGTTGGCTAATCGAGTTGAATATATGATTAATTGGGTGGCATGGAAAAAAAAGGTGAGATGGATTTCTGATATCATCACTTTACGAAAAAATTAAATGAAGACTTCACGGAATGACCAACTCGTTACAAATTAAATAGGTTAATGACCACATTAAAACGTTGATGACCGTTCTTTTATAGTGTGACAAAAATAAATAATAAGCCATGTTTTGTCATTGAGTGAGGTATAGAGATGAGACAGAGTGCAGAGACATGGGCTATCATCACCTTCTGTGCCAAACTCCAGCTGATTAATATTCCCACAATTATTATTTATTATTCATCAATGGATATATTTTATTTTATTTTATTTGTTGCAAATTAAACGATACGTGTCTGTTTGGTCATAAAAAGAAGCTACCTCTTAATTATGGCGACATTATTTGACTTATTTCTTATTTCCCACAATCGTTTGTTGAAATGAGGATGCGACATTTGGCCACACTACTGTTAGAGAGCCAATAGATACATGTCAATTTGTTTATTTATATGGATAGGTTGTATATTTCTTGATTTATAATGTGTGGGCCTATTTTTAGATATAAATTCAGACTTTGTATAAAATAATATCTTGTGTCATAGCAGTATTTAAGGCCAGAGTTAGCATTCAGACACTGTGATTACTATAGTCACCAATTCAGATATATAACCCAATTAAACTAATGTTTATAACTAGTTTTATACCAACCTATTAGTCAGGGTTTTCTTTTAATATTAGTAATCATATGATATATTTTGGCCAACAACAAATTTGTAGCCAAACCTTTTCGGTTAATGTCAAACACATCCAAAGTTATATTGAGTCACAGTTTGTTGTCATAACCTTTTACGATTCTACCAATAATAGCCCGTTGACTTTGTTGACCGTTAAATTTTTAACACCGTTAGTGACTGTGCAAACAAAATCAATGTGGCATCCACTTGACCGGTCAACTAATGCCACATCATATACCATGTCATTATTATAATAAAAATATTAATTAATTAATATAAGACAAATAAATGCACTATCCTTCTCCTCCCCTGTGCTCTCAACTCCTTCGGTCGCCGACGTGCTGGAAGATGAAGAGGATACAATCAGTTCCATCAGAAAGCTCTCACCAACCTGTAGCAACAAGAAATCAGTCCCATCGGACTCGTAACAGTAAGAATCGTCCCCCACTCCTCCAGCAAGTACGAAATCAACTAGTAAGAAGAAACCCTATGGCGGCGGGGGAGAAATCGGAGGCAGCAGCCGGAGGAAGGACAACGGATCTAGAGAGCAGAGTAGGATGGGGTGTCGACTGGAGAGGAGAGAGAGTCGCGGAGGAGGCTGATGGCGTAGATCTCCAGAACCTTCCTCGCCTTCTCTCTGTTGTTCGTGCGTTGGATAACGCTGCTCGGAGCCTCTAGGAGGAAGATAGATCCGATGGTGATGATGGCCGTCAACTCCTTCTCATATTTGTAGCCAAAGTCCTTCTTCTCTTATCTCTCCCGTCGCCATCAACTCATCCTCTCATCCCCTTCCACTCCTTCCACTGTAAACCCACTTCTCCAATTTACCTTACCCTTCTTCTTCTTACCCATTTACCCATTCACAAATCCAAAATAAGGAGGATGAGATTCATTTTGTGAATGTTGAGGAAGAAGAAACAGGGGACCCAGTCTCCCTTTGTCCATCTCGAGTTGTCAACGAATCAAAGGTTATCATCGGCACTGCTCCTAATTCTCTATCTGAACTTCGAAACCTCAAACCCAACTCCTTCTAGGTCAGTTTCCCCTTCCGTGTTTTCTCCTGATTCAATTTTAATTTGGATAAAAACCCTAATTTTGTGTGTCTTTCCAAACTCTTCTCAGGAGACTGATTGAAGAAATAGGTCATCTCTTGATCTTTGGCTCAAGTTATTGCTTCTTCTTGTTCTCTGTTATTGAGAAGTGTTGATGTTAGTTTGTTGGTTGTTAACTGAATGAAGCTCGACGGTGTTTCTTGGGATGAACGATGTTGTACGGTCACCAAGGTCAAATGGTGCTATCGATGGCTTGAACGCGGCTACAGAGTTGAAAATTGAGGAAGAAGAAGCAGGGGGGTAAGATTTCAAGTTAAAAATCTATCTCTTTGCTCATATGAGAGGGCCTTGTTGTGTTTAGGATTTGAGGACAGAGAGATAGATCTAGAACTCGAAATCCCGATCAGACGGAGGCGTTCCGGAAAGTTTGAACGGAAGAAGACGGGGGAAGTTGGGACGGTGGCGGCCAGAGGAAGATGGGGAGTCGACAATCGAAATGACATGGCATATTTTTTAAATAGTTATGTAAATAAAAAGCTGATGTGGCCATTTTTTTATACACGACGTGGCAATTTTGCCAACTCATATGACATGTCAATATTTCCGTTTGAATTTTCGTCAACTTGGATGGAAAACGTAACGGAAAACTAAACATTGCCATTTTTGGGATTACGAATAGCTTTGGATACGTTTGACATTAACCAGAAAGGTTTGGCTACAAATTTGTTTTTGGCCATATATTTTTGAAAGTCATTGAATGAACGAATGTGTTTCATTTCAAACAATCTATACTAATATTAAACTCAAATTCATGTCCTCGCCCCTATTGAGTATTTAAACCCAATTTTGGATGAGAATTATGTATCCATTATACCCAAAACCCTATTCTTTTCTCAAACCACCATTCACCTCTCATTGTCATCCCATATAAATGAAAAGATAGTTAGATCCAAGTAGAAATAAAATGATAAGGAATGAAAAGAGGAATAAGTCAAGAGTGATAAGATTGAGTTTCTACAAGAAACTCAGATTCGAATTCGATTGAATAAGGCTCTTGTTCGGAATAAACTCCAGAATCAATTCAGCGTAGGAATGGTATGATTCGGATGAGCTTTCGTATTGGACAGAAGGTAGACGAACACAAGAAGATGAGAGTTCAGAGAAAGGAGATGACACGGGATTTACGTGGTTCGGGAAGATCCCTACTCCACGTCCCAAGCAGAGCTTGAGAGAGTCACTAGATTAGATAACACACACACGAACACCCTCGAGTACAACCCACTCGAGTTAGGCAGTAAACACTCTGCTTTCAACCCTCAGCAACACTTCACCTAAGCTTTCACGCTCACAAAAGTGAGTTCCATCTTCTTGATCTTCACCTTAAATAAACTTCTTGTGGTGGAAGTAGCCGTTGAAGAGAAGATCTTGTTTCCATATAATTGATGCTGAGATTGAGCTCTTGATTGGTCAACTTTCCAAATCTGCAAAGAATGAAACAAGGAAACCAACGAACCAGAAATAGAAGGAAGAATAAACTGTGCAGATAAACAAAGTAATCAAAGGGATTGAACTTGCTTAGTCCAACATTCTCCCCCTAAGTTCAACCCTGCATATCAAAACAGTTTCACTCGAAGACAGGAAAACAAACCACAGACAAAAGAAGGGATTCACAAAACCAGTATCAAAGTACAAAGCCAAAAGAGCAAAAGACAGGGCTCCCCCTAAGCAAGAAAAATGTTAGGAAAGAGAAGTTAAACATGACAGAGTTAAAAGTCACAATTTGGATCTTCCTCAAAATCAAACATATCACTTTTTGGAGGCTGCACATCAAGTCGAGCAAGAATGTCTTTTTAAATTCTTCAGCAAGTTCTGAAGATCCGAAGCAAACTAATTCAAGTTTCTTCAAGCTCCAGTTAGTCCTGTTCATCAGAAGCTTGGCCAGTTTTTTGGTCTTTTTGTTGATTTTCTTCATCAACTTGAGATTTGCTGCAACTTTGAACTCAGGAGCATCAAAGAAGGCGAGAGGCATGAGTTCATCATCTGATAACTTGTACTTCACGGAACGCCTAAACCAATCCAGTTTGTGACAGACACCATGAGCTTCGCAGCAATGATCATTAGAGGGCATGGCCTGAGAAGCGATGAGAGGACACACATCAAGGGAAACTGGTTCTCCCCCTTGTGTAGGTTGAAGCGGAGCTCTGGTGCTTTGAACCCTACGAAGAACATGATGAGCCTTGAGAGGAAAAGAGAGGGTATGGAATACATGATCCCGCAGATTGACCCCAACACGATCAAGGATCGCAGAGATGAGAGGAGCAAAAGGAAGATCACCAAGATATGGAAGACTAGCAGCATTCAACATAAGATGGTAAAATCAGGGTGAGTGAGGCTCATTAGAGTGATTTGTGAGGTCTTTTGTTCTACTACTAATCATGACAGAAGAAAGGATAACTAATGTGGAGGCCACCATGAACACCATGGCTCAAACCCTAGCCAACGTGCAAGCTACCTTGGCCAGGATGGGAGAGGAGAAGAAGATCATGGAGCCAATGGAGCTGGACCACATGGGGATCCCAACCGAAGGGCCAGGAGAGTGATCCATGAAATTGATGATGATGTGAGCAGCCTCAAGCTCACGGTGCCAAAATTTGCTGGAAAGGCCCATGCCGACGAATACATTGATTGGGAGAGAAGCATGGAGGACCTCCTTGATTGCCACAATTATTCGGCACGAAAGAAGGTAACTGTTGTAACCCTTGAGTTTACTAATTATGCTACTCTTTGGTGGAGTCAACTCAGGAGGCAAATCCAACGTGATGAGGATGATCCAATTGAAACATGGAGGGATCTCAGGAGGAGGATGAGAAGAATGTTTGTATCGGCTGCCTACACACGTGACTTGCACACCAAGCTTCAATCTTTGAGGCGAGGAAATAGAGATGCTTGTGATCAGGCTTGACTTGATGGAAGATGAGGAAGCCAGAATAGCCAGGTTCACCAATGGATTACAAAGAGACATCATGCAACAAGTAAACATAATCAACTATATTGATTATGATGATCTCGTAGCTCTTGCCATCCGTGTAGAGAGAGAGATGAAGATTGGCTATGGAAATAAAACCACGGCCACACCACCTAATGCCAGCCCTTGGAGAGGAAATTCCAGTGCATGCAACACCCCTTGGAGACCAGGCCCTAACCGGAGCACCGAGCCCCAACTAGACCCTAACACACGAGACACGGCACCACGGGTAACACCTACTCCCAACACTCCTAATGTTCCAAATTCTAACCCACGTCCTAGTGAAATTGTGTGTTTTAAATGCCAAGGGAGAGGACACATCTCTATAGACTGCCCAAACCTAAGAACCATGGTGCTTAGAGAAGGAGCGGTGGTAACGGATGATGAAGGTGAAGTAATCGTGGAGGATACAGATACTGATTCAGAAGATGGAGAGGAGGTGCCTCAAACTGGATTGAAGAATTTTCAGGCATGTTTCTACGTGCCTTGATCCCGGAGCCAGAAGCTGATCCGATCAATTTGACCGAGCTAGCGCCTAGCAGTGAAGCACTACTCAGCCCCGGAGCATTGCCCAACATCGGAGCACACCGTACCGGCCCCGGTACACACTGGAGTGTCGATACACGCCCTGACGCGAGCCTAGGCACGCGCCACATCCCAAGCTCCCTGCCAATTCATAGTATACAATGGGAAGTCGTGTCCCATCGAGTTTAAAAGGTTCCCCATCAGAAGAAGGAGAGAACACAGCCTCAAAGAAGGAGAGGGAACAGATTCAGAAGAAGAAGGAGGAAATGACTCCAGAGGCGAGGGGACATTCTCAAATATGCCCACACCAACCCCAAGCCTAGGGGATAAATTCGATGAGGACAACATGGACACCGACAGCCTAAGAACTGAAGGACCAGAGCCTTGGTCCGATATCGAGTCAGAGTACTGCCCAAGCCTGGAGCGCCGCACCGACCCCCCACCAGATATTATCACACAGGTGACGAATTTTTGGAAGGGACTACTGAGTTCCCAAAGGAGGAGAGGGGAGGATTCGAGGTCGAATCCTATTCAATAAGAAGGGGATGAAATGACCACGTCCACAAGGCCCGGAGCGGTCACCTATTCCTGGACACCACCCGGGACACCAGTATGGGGCAGAAGCGTAGGCCCGTACAAGAAGCGCTTAGGCCCGAGGCATTTTTATATCCAGGACTTTGGGAGGTTTCTCAAGTCTAGGTACGTCATTTTGTTCAAATACAAACCTCCCCCCAGTCTCCATCCCATTTGGAACTAGGACAACACCGAGCAGAGATTGATGTTGATGCTGGGCCGAGACGAGCACTAGGCCACGGGCACAGGCTAGCACCCATGAGCCCCAAGTCCAAGCTACAGCCTAAAGACACCCTAGAGACATTCCTAAAGGCCAGCCAAGGACAGAAGACTGAAGGTTTGGCCATATCAGAAAAAGGCCCAGAGCCAAGCCAGGTACAGGCACTAGGCCGACACCTGGGCACCACACAAAGGCGACTTGAGCCGAGCCAGCAATCCGCATGTGCCTTTCAAGATTTTCTGATGCCCAAGGATATTTCGTATGCTGCCAGGATAAATCTTCGTCAATCCTTGTTGGAATCGGAGAATAATTCACGGAGTCCTTGCCTGATTAGGATTATGCTCACCTAATCCGGATCGGACACAGATTCACGCCCGGGCCGAATTAGGGTTTTGCCGGTTTAGTATTTTATTCCCTTTTAGTCTAATTTAGTGTTTGATTCGGATTTCCCTTAGTAGTTCCGATTGTTTAGGAATATTTTAAGCTTTTTAGAAGTAGAATAGGAATAGGATTCGAGAGTTTGTTCCCGAATCCTCACTATAAATAAAGGCCTTTGGCCTACGTTTGTAATCAGACTTTGAATAAATTTTAATCACATAACACAAGTTCTTGTTTCCCTTCAAGCTTTTGCTCATTGTTTCTTAGCTTAATGTTTGGTTTATCATCTAGGGTATTCATCCCTTGGTGTGGCATCTTCGACTAGACACTTAGGGTTCCTAGCTCTTTATAGCTAGTGGTCCAAGTACTTTCCATCTAGGTTTCATAGGTTCGACATGTTGTCTTTGTTATTCAGCTTGCGATGTTTAAGGGTCGTCTGCCCACGGTTGCAGCGGTTCACATCATAACCCTAGACTTGCGACATGGCTATCCTGTACTTGCAGGTGGGGTGGTCGCACTACAAGAAAAATGGTCTATTATGACACATTGTAAATGTCGCTATAAGTTAAAAAAACGTCGTAAGAACTTTTCCCCGACACTTAATTGAAATGTCGGTTAAATGTCGTTTAAACTAACGTCGTTCCATATTTTGGTGACACTTACACCAAATGTCCGTGACACTTTTTTACGACGTTTGCAGCGACACTTAAAGTGTCGCTGTAAACAATTTTACGACGTTTGCAATGACACAAAAAGTGTCGCAAGAAAGCAATTTCTACGACATTTGTAACGACACATAAAGTGTTACAAGAAAATAATTTATTGCGACGTTTGCAACGACACATTAAGTGTTGCAAGAAAATACTTTTTACGACATTTGCAACGATATATAAAGTGTCACAAGAAAACAATTTATAATGTCGTTTGTGATGTGTTGGAAAAGATTAAAAAAATATTACTTAAAACCTTCATCAATGTTTTTACTAAACGTCATATAAATGTCATTTTAGCTAATGTCGCTTTAATTTTTGGTGACGTATATTGAAAATGTTGGCGAATTATTTTTGTAATATTTAGTATTTTTTCTTTTTTCTTTTTTTCTATCAAATAAAATTATATTATTTAATTAATTATTTCCTTATTGTATTCATTATATATATATATTAAAAAATTACTTTTGTGAAATAAAATAGTATTACAAAATATAAAATTTAGCATATATATATACCACGGATTTATAAAAAAAATATTATTTTTATTATAAATAAATCCTAAATATAATAAGATATGTATGTGTAATTTGATTTCAACCCAACAACAATGGACAACAAAAATTCTTTTTACAAATGAATATGTTAACAAATACATAAAATGAATGACTACCCATGAAATCTTCTTATTTTCATTATGAATGGCGACTTCCTTCATTGGTAAGAGATGGCTAGTTCTAGTCTCCACCAGGCATTAAGGAATACTTCTTAAATTGTGTCGTCATATGATTGGTCTTGTTGTCTGATAAGAACCGAATCGTTGAGCAATGACGAAATTAAAGGTCTGGTGAACCACTGTGAGGTCGGGAGGAAGAAGGCATGGAAAGATCTCAAAACTTGCTTCTTCACGTAACAAATAGAATCCTCGATCTTATGCCTCCCGTTGGAACTATCTCCTACTGCAACGGTGATTAATCTGCAAGCTATTTTATGATAGAACACAAGAAAGAACATATTATATAGAACTAAAACTTGAAGAGTATGATGAATATTTGTAGAAACTTACTGTATGAATTTCAGAGCAAGGTTGTCAAAGCCGGACCGGATCAGCCGGTCCGAGCGTGAGCCGACCAACTCTTCGTCACCGGCAAGCGGTTCTGAGGAAGATAATCAAACCGGGCGTTAACCCAGTTGAACCACGAAAATCGCCCGGCTGAACCCATTTTTATATTGTCGGTTGCCTTGTTTTTTGTCGATCGGCGATGGCGACGGTGAGGACTTAGAAAGTGTGGTACCGATTGATACATACACCTGGGACCTCCGTTGGGAAGCCAACCGCCACATGATGGTGGTGCCGGGAGATGGAGCGGAGGAGAGAGAGGAATAGGGCGTGGCGCTGCCGGGAGATGGAGCGGAAGAGAGAGATGAATATGATTTGTTTCAATGGAAGAATAAGAAGTTAGTTAGCGGCGGGATTGAAAGAAGAAGAAGACGGAGAAAAGGATGAGAGAAATAGGGTTTGTTACCTTCATTAATAATAAATAAAAGGATTTGTTTACTAATTCCTTTTAATAAAAATAAAAATATAATTTGTCAAGGGGAATTAGACTTCTATTTTAGCGTCCGTTTGTTTTCCATTTTATTTTTATTATTTGTCTACATGTTATTTCATATTTATTTAATATTTTATTAGGTTTTATTTAAATATTATTCAGTATGTTATGATTTTAAAGCATGATATTTTGATATTCAGCTTTCTGTACCTCCGGTTTGATCCGATATAATTAAAAATTTGGCCGGTCCAGCTTAACTATATTTATTTAATAATTAAAACAGTTCGACCTCAGTATGCAAACAGTTCAACCCCGGTTAAACCATTAAACCCTAAATTCTTAACATTGCCGACACGAACCTGTTCCGATTCTGAAAATCATGTTTGAGAGATGAAGGAAGAAGCCAGATGCTAATTAATTTTAAAAAAGATTAATTAGAAAGGATACAAAAGAAATAAAAGAATATGGTGAAATAAAATAGAATTTATTATAGGTAGTGGCGTTTAGTTACCCGATATGAAAGGGGTGAAAAGATTCCCACTAGTAATCTGGATCTCCACTTTCGACTTTATCATTTTTGTATGAATATCATTTTTTTATGAATATCAAATATCATTTATCATTTATTAGAATAGTAATTGGAAATTTTTTTCCTAACTTTAAGGTAAACTAAAAATTTGAAAACAACCGTATTAATATGAGGTAAAGATTTCCTAACTTTAAGGTAAAATACAACAACTAATTTATTCTGGACATGTCGAATTAATAAATTAGTTAATTACAAAAAAAAAACAGTTGTATTCAACTTCTCAACTACTCAATATTTAGTACAGATCAAATTTTTCAAAAATTATTTAAAAAAATATGTCACCTTTACTTTTATTGGAATGCGATATTAATGTCAATTATCACTCATAATTCACTTAGACATGTATAAGTTTATGAAAGATTTATAAAAATGAAGAACTAGAAAGTATGCAAATTATGTGAAAGTACAGACAACAGTATTAAGTGTCATACTAAGCGTCACAACAATGAATGCTCAAATCATTTAGTACAACATTTATCTAAACGTAGCTTAAATTAAAATAAATTGTCATAAAACACACATATTTTTACCGACATATATTAAGCGTCATACTAAATGTCACAATAACTTACAAAATAGCGACATTTAGCTAAACGTCGTTTGAAGTGCAATAAATAGTCGTAAAAGACAAAGATTTTTACCGTCATATATTAAGTGTCATACTAAATGTCGCAATAACTTAGAAAATAGCGACATTTGGATAAGCGTCGTTTGAAGTGAAATAAATTGTCATAAAAGACACAGATTTTTACCGACATATATTAAGTGTCATACTAAATGTCATAAAAGACACAGATTTTTACCAACATATATTAAGTGTCATACTAAGTGTCGCAATAACTTACAAAATAGCGACATTTAGCTAAGTGTCATTTGAAGTGAAATAAATTGTCATAAAAGACACAGATTTTTACCGACATATATTAAGTATCATAATAAATGTCGCAATAACTTACAAAATAGCGACATTTGGAATAAATGTCGTACAATCTATGTTACATTATGATCCACCGACATTTGTATTATATGTCGCTATAGAAATGTCGTAAAAAGCCATTTTTCTTGTAGTGTCGGCATGCTAGCAGTTTACCCTTGTTGTGATTATTAAATGTTATGTGGAATTGTATGTGAATTGGGGAAAATGAATGAGATGTGATGATGTTGGAAGTTTTCAGTGTGTGATGTGGTTAATGGTGTGAGGAACAATGAATCGTGATTTATGAAATGAGATTAGAGGATTGATGTGATTGAATGAATTGATAGAACCGAAAGAGTCTGTACTACCCCCAAATTGTCACCCCTTCTGCAGTTGGTGGTGCGGTCACGCCTCCTGGAAGAGTGGAGTGATGTGAGTAACGATGTTGATTGTGAGTTTGGCCATGAATCCTTATACTGCGGTTTAGGATGCGTCTTTGGGACCCCCTTCTCCGTTGGGGGTGCGTCTGTTAGTCAGCAGGGGTGGTACGGGATAACTCCTTATGGCTCGAGGCACATCACGCCCTGCGGGTAGTGAATTGAAATGTGGTCGATGAGTGTGTGCGATGTGAATGTGTGTGATTGTTGTGTGTTGATTTCGATGATGAGTTGTACTATGACGTAATGTTGACTTGTATGTTGATGATTCTTTCTTATATATTGTTTTTATTGTGAATCGTGAATGTTGATCCCAGAACTGCACCTATGTGATCACCTAGACTGTTTTAGGGAATTAAAACAGGTTAAGGTTGAGTCTGATTTCATTGTTAGTGTTTCGTGAGGAGTTTGGAATCGCTTATTTTGGATAGGTTCGATGCATAGTTAAACCCATTGGGTTCACTCAGTTTCATTAGGAAACTGATCCCCCCTCTTCCCCTTTCAAGTTCTCAAGGTCAGAGTGAGTGTGTTGAGGTTCAGGTGCTTTGGGTCGAGTTCAGAGAAGTTGCTGGTTGGAGCTATGAGGTGAAGATTGACGATCTATTGTAGTTGACCGTTTCCTTTCATTTTACGTTTTCAGTTGACTATTGTCGTTTTGGGGAATTTTGTAAACTTTTGAGGATTGAATTGTGGATTCATTGTCTATCGGTTGGTTTTCGGATTTCAATTATTGGAGGCCTCCTTTTTTATTTATTAAATGTTATTGCCGATTTACCTCTTTTTTTATTTGTTTTATCTTCGAGTGATGCTCATTACCGGTTCAATCATGGATTTACCCGGGTCAGTAAAGTATGGGTGTTACAATAAGGTACAATCATCTAACACCGTAATGACACATAAGCAAATTGTCATGCCACATCAGCTTCAAAACAGTGAAAACTAACGGCGAGTCATTTTCGAAAATAGGAGGCAAAGATTGTATCGCCTTAAAACATTATGAAAAGTGATGTCTATTCTGGTAATAACCAAAAAGTTGGTGACATTTGAGAGTATTAGGACTTAATTGTATTAATTAACCATAATCAATTATGATCTCCTTATTATTTTTTACATTTTTTCTCGGACTCCATTTATCTTTCCATTAAATCCATTATTTAAAAAATCATCCTATTAACTAAACTTTTAATCCTAACTACACTATAGTCGGTTGTCCACCTCTCATCATCCAATTATATGCACAATACATATCTAGTATACTAATACTAGTATTTTCATAACATGTCGAATCCAAGACTATTTGTTTAATTTTTTTGATAAATATAGTGAAATTTACGATGTGTGCTTTTAAAATACTAGTATATTTTTAAGTATTCATTTAAATACAAGTGTATTGGTGTTAGGAATTTAAATAAGATGTCATTTTTCTTATGCTCGGTGCTAAAATGACTAGTTGTGTTTCTCAACAATGTCAAGAAATATTATGAATAAAACAATGAATATAGATAGGTTAAATACTAGTATTGGTCTAACAAAATTCACTTGAAATATGAACGTATGCAAATATTGAGCTCTGTTTTGGCAGGCGTGCAAACCTTGTTCTCTAATGTGATTATGTGTCTATTTTGCTTGCACTAAGTAATAAAATACCACTATGAGCGATTATTTGGCATTCAAGCCTTTGTTTATTTGGTTGGGTGTCTGGTTGAACGATTTTTTTTTTCAAAATAGGCGATTTTTTTTCCAGAAATACTAGTATTCGCTTCTAGGAGATGGATTATTTGAAGTTCATGTAAATACTAGTATTCCTGGGTAAGGATTTGAAATTAGGATTTGAGAAAATAGGGATTCTGCGATTAGAAATTCTTTTAACAAACAATTAGGGCTCAAAACATTGGATGTCATGATAAATCTTTTTACATTGCCATATTATTAGGTTGGGGTGATTGTTTTTTAGTTGAAAACAGGTTATTTACAGTAAAAAAAATACTAATATTAGGTTTGATGGTGATTAATGTTTATAATTTCAAGACAATACTAGTATTCATGGTAATGGCTTCAAAATTAGAGTTACATAAAATAGGGTTTATCAGATTTTAGATTAATTTAACCATGACTTTGGTTCAGGAAGTGGGTCTAGGATTTCAGGTTAAAAAAATATGGGATTTTTAGTCAAGAAATACTAGGCATTAGGTTTGGTGGTGATTAATGTTTATAATTTCATGGCAATACTAGTATTCATGGTAATGACTTCGAAATTAGTGTTTGGGGTTTGAAATTTGAGTTACATAAACTGGGTTTACTAATACTTTGAATTTTTTTTCGACCAAAGTTTTCAGTGATGTGATACTGGTATTATCACAATACTAGTATCACCAAAATACTAGTATTTGATCCTTGTTAATGTATTGGTTCACAAAATATAACAATCACTATTTGAGGAAAAAAATTTACTCTTGGCATCCTATAGTTAGTGTGTTAAGTAACTAGGCAGCTGTGGGGAGGAAGATAAATGAGGGATTTTTACTAGGAGGTAAAATTTAGAACACCAAATTAGAAAAAAAAAATAAAGGGTAATAAATGCATTATTATATTACTTTTATCCAACAACCCTTGTATCTCCTATTTTATAATCTGATAGTTAGAAGTGAATTATGTCTATGAGATATAAGGATCCTTATGTCACCTTTCTCACTCGAGAAGGACATCCGAGCATGAAGCGAAAAGAGGACCATATTAATTAGTTCACACCGTATTAATTTTTTTGGTAGAAAAAAGAATAAACCAATTGGGGATTCGTATTAATTAAACTAGCTGCATGCAAACTTAATTTACCATATTAATTAAGCTTTACACGGTCCTTAGTGTGGCCTATTAATTGCTTCACAATCAATGCTCAATGCTTTTTTTAACCAACAGATAAAAAATAATGAAAACCAGCATAGCAGCTAAATTAAAGTAGCTAGGATATGATCTTTATATCAATAATAATAAGATAACTGGAGGTACCAAATTCCAGTACATATACATTTCCAAATATATAGAGAGTATTTACTCCTTAAATAATTTACACTTTTTTTTTTCCAGGTGATAGTTCTTGCTTCATGTTGTTGCCCTCGCAAACTGAGTAAGTAGCTATACTAATTAACTACCGTTTTGTTTAAAACTAACATCATAAACCATAACTAAAAAAAAAAAAAAAAAAAAGCAAATTATCCCATAATTATGTTGTCTTAATTGACGGTAATGATGAAGAGAGGTGATTAATTGATTTATTTAATTCTCAAAACAGTCCTGAACCTGAACCGGTGCCGTCGTTGTTGATTAGGTCTTCCACGGCGGTGCTACAGTGAACATTATTACTAGTGCTTTCCTCAAACAGCCATTTCTCTAGCAACAAAAACGTCGGTGGAACCGTCTTCCTCTCGCCCTCTTCCGGCGGGGTAAGATCCATAGCCTCCTCAACCGACTGGGACCCACCGTCAGACGGAGACGAGTTCTGGAACCCAAAGAGCGAGTCGAAATTATCATTATCATAACTGCCGCCGTCGTTACTCGAACTGGAATTCACCCCCTGTTCGTTGACGGAGTTCTGAGTCATATCCGAGTTTGTCTGAGCTGGAGTGATCGGATCCTTGGTCGGCGGCGGCTTCTTCATCCAGTTCTGGAGCAGCCTGGCGATGTTATCGGCGCTGGAAGCGTAACTAACGTTGTTGGAATTGCTATTAGTAGTAGTACTAGCAGAAGGAGAAGAAATGGAATTGGGAAGATCAGAGGATTTGGAATTGGTGGCAATTGGTTTTTGGTCGAGGGAGAGTGCTTCGCAGAGGGCTTGTTTGGCGAGTCCGATGTCTGCCTGAAGGCGTCTCTCCCACAGTCCTTTCGAGTTGTTTTCGTTGGAGGAGGATTTCGCGGCGGCGGATGGGGAAGTGCGGGAACCGCCGTTGTTGAGCTTTTTCTTGAGGTGAGTGTTCCAGTAATTCTTGATGTCGTTGTCGGTTCTCTGAGGGAGGTAGGAAGCAATGGCAGCCCATCTGTAGACCACCAAATCCACAGCAAAATTATGTTAGAAATAGAGCGATACAAAACTAGCACACAACTGTTCGACGAAATGCCTAGCTGAAAAAAAAAAAGGGTCGAGCAAGCAATTCACCTGTTGCCGAGGAGGGCTTGGAGGTGGATGATCATTTTCTCTTCGTGGTGTGTGAAATTTCCACGCTTGATCCCTGGACGGAGATAGTTGGTCCATCTCAGTCTGCAGCTCTTACTGCATCTCATCAGTCCTGTATCAACAAACACAAAGCAAGAGAGAGAGAGATAGGGTAATTAGTAAACCCTAATGGAAGGGTAGTGTTGAATCAGAAAGAGGTGAGTGAGTGAGTGAGTGACAGCAGTGTCTGTGTCATTAAATTCATACGCAGAAACAGCAGAAAGGGGGGAAACAGAGCTTTTAATGATCAGAACCAACCATTTGAGCTGGTCTAAATAGGCAACCATAATATCAATGAAGAAGTAGTGAACCCAGATAGGAAAAACTGAGTTTAAGGGTAGAAGATGTACCGGTATGGGTAGGAACGGAGCGCCAATTAGCAGGTCCATGTTCCTGAATGTAAGAGACCAAGATGATGTCTTCCTCAGGAGTCCATGGCCCCTTTTTCACACCTTCTTTGTCACAGCAAGGTGGTCTTCCCATTTGGACAAGAAGAAGAAAAAGATGATGATTGTTATGAAGATGTGAGTAATAGAACACTTGCACAAGTACTAACTGAAACTGTACAACAAAGGTCCTTTGTTTCTGTTGATTACTTGGTTTTTTGGTAGGTTTGTAGAGTTAATATGAGGAAGAAGAAACAAGCGTCAAAGGCGAGAGAGGGTTTCTTTTGACCTGGGTTTCTCTCTGTCTATGGATTCACGTACTATATATAGACCAGAATAAATATATAAAATATTAGGGGATGATGAATGATGATGACCAAGGAGAGAAGAAGAAGACGCTTATGGGGTTTTGGCCTTTTGTTTTAACCGCTGACCAAAGTGATGAAAGGTAAAAAGAGGAAGGAGAATGGAAGCAAGACACTCAATAAGGCGCTTCTTTAATTGTTTATTTAATTTAAATTAGGAAAATAGTACTTTTGGCTTCCTTTATTTTCTCTATTTAACATATAGCTTTCTATATTATAAATTCCGCTTGGGTCCTTCCGTTCTCATTTTCGTCTTCATAACATTAAATTTGGACTTAAACAAAAAAACATAAAATGTAGACACATCCTCATCCGACAGAGGGAGATATCGAAGGTAGGAGACGAAGAGTTGGTCAGGGAGGTAAATTGGGGAGTTATCATGAAGAGTATGGTGAAATAGGAAGAATTTTAAAATCACACATTTTGTTCGTCAATTATATCCTATATAATTATGGTGAACATCGGTGCACCCACTAAAGTGGGTGGTGCAGGTACACCCACTAACATTTGATAGATAAACATGTTTTTAATATCTTTTTTTTTTCGAGTATAATAATCTACATGTTGTTAAAGGATATATAAGACGATTTGAACAAAAAACTAATTTGGTAGAGATGATAATCTATTATATTGAGAAAAAATGCAGCTATAGAAAGAAACCTGAAGAACAATAGGTATAATCTTATACTATGATGACTAAAAATTGTAATTAAGCTCAATTTAGACTTATTAAGATTAAATCTATTGATATAAATGATTAGTTCAATAGAAATATCACTCTAGATAGCACAAACGCCGGTGGGTGTACCCGGTGCACACCCACTTTTAGTGGGTGCACCGAAGCGTTTACCATATAATTATATATATTTATATTTCCAATTAGAAAACGCTTAGCAAACTAATACATGACTATTAGAGCTAACAGGGTGTATCGAATGCGTATCAATTAACGTTACGAAGATGAAAGTTGGAACGGAAGGACCAAATAGAAAAATGATTGAAGTAGGAGGAGGTAAAAAGATTCATTTATATTACAGGAGGAGGGTATATGTTAAGTTGGCAAAGTAGAGGGGCCAAATGTTATTTTCATTTTCTCTTGAAATTAATATTTGATAGAGAGAGAGATAGGGATAGAGAGAGAGAGGGTGCTTGATGGGGTTGCATTGCATTTACTTGTTTACTAATAATAACTTATGACTTTAGAGGGGAGTGTGGAGAGTGAGTCCAAAAAGAGTCAAAATGGACAGCAAAATGCATTTACTCTCTTTGCTTGGTGGCGAAAAGTCAGCTCTATAGCCTATATGGCTTGGCTTTGACCCCACCACATACACATACACATACAATACACATACACATACATACATACCATACACATACACTACATACCAAACTCCTCCATATCTTATCTCTATCTCTTCAGCTTTGTCTCTGTTTCACATTACCGTGTGGGCATTCATCATGGGAGGAGTAGCTTCCTCTCATCATCTCTTTAAACAAATTAATTTACTTACTTACTTGCCTTGTTAATTTCTAGAAACACGTATATTCACAGTTTTCTTAGCATAAATTTTACAGAATCATCGTCAATGGTAATATCATTGCGGTATGAGGACGATGAAGATGTTTTTTTATGATTGTATATAGAGATTTGATGAGCTCACTAGGGCAATCACAATAGACAAAAGATTAATAAATAAAACCAAACGGAAAGAATCGATTGTTTCAAATCACTAAATCCAACAAAATGGTCATAACTCAATGTACTTGTAATCCGAAATGACCTGCAACCTGACCCGAAAAGTTAGAGTTAGGATCAATTTTCACATATGGCGACCCGTGACCCAAAATGATCCGACTCAAAATTAACTCGCAACCCATAGTAACCCGCCCAAATCAACTCGACCCACCCGATTTGCTAAGTCTACATTGTTTATTTGGTTCATCAACTAACACAATTTGTTAGGAAACCTACTGATCAACAACCGAAAGTTGCTCATAAACTGGTTCGTTACATCAAAGGTAATGTAGAGAAAGGTTTATTTTTTCCAACTTGTTCTTCTCTTCTTCCCTACAAAAAAATTTACCTTTAGCTACTACAAAATTACAACGGCATGAAAATGCAGTAGCAAATAATTAGTATTTGCTACGGCAATAACTATTTCATGTAGTAATTTGCAGTAGCAAATACTATTTGCCACACCACTATTTGCCTACACTCAACATCCCGTCGAAAATAGTGGTGTGGCAAATAGTATTTGCTACTGCAAATTATTACATGAAATAGTTATTACCGTAACAAATACTAACTATTTGCTACTGCATTTTCATGTCATTGTAATTTTGCAGTAGCTAAAGATCAATTTTTTTTTGTAGTGTTGGTATAACTTTTTCTAACTCTTATTGGACCGACTACTTGGATACTCGAAGATCTACGATAGGGTTTTGTGTTTTTCTCGAAGATGCTTTAGTTTCCTAGCATTCTAAGAAACAAACAACGATTTCAAGATCGTCCATTGAACTCGACGGTAGAGAAATGTGATTTGTTATGTGAGTCGTAGTGGACACGTTACATTCTAGCATATTTAAATGTTCAGTTATTTGTTATTTTCACTATGTTTTGTGTTAATATTTAAGTTATAAGGATAACTAAGAATCTCATAACACACGAGTGTATGCACGAAACACATCGAGATAGACTGTCATGTAGTTTGGAAGAAGCTTGCCAAGGGAATACTTAAGTTGTTGCCCATTCAGACTGCTCACTACAGTCAACAAAATCCTACCTCTCCCATAGTTTCAACTACTAATGGGTAAGTTGGCGATATTCATGCTCCATCTTGAGAGGTATTAGTTGATTGAATACAAGGACAAAATTGTAAATTTAATTATTGTACTTGGTTACAGTTGGACCTATATATTGTATCTAACTCAGCTACTGTAAATTTTTTTTTTTTTTGCAATAACAGAATTACTTTACTCAATATGATTACCTAACCAATAGAAAATTCTACTTTTCTTGATTATATTGTAAATGGTTTGTAGATTTTAGCAACACTTTTCTCATCATTTGTTGGTTAAGTTGAATTAACCAATTAGGTTAGGAGCGCGGGTATGACTCCTTACACGTATAATAGCATCCACACTAGAATTGCATCTTAAATTACAAGATGACATGGCATTCACTTTGTAATTACAAAGTGAATTGCATGGTGTGGAAGACACCTTTTTTTTGCAAGCTTTCATATGTTGGAATTCACTTTACAATTGCAAAGTAAGTGGGCCCATATTAGTTAGTTTATAAAATTTTATGTGTTTGTTTAATGATTATATGATAGCAGGGCCGCCCAATAAATTTTAAAGGCCTTGTTCTAAAATTATGGTATAGTCATATTAGAAAATGATAACATATACTCGGTTTCCTTATATTAATATGACCTGAGATGATCTGGGGCACGTAAAACTTGACTCGCGGTAGATTTATAACATGTTTGGATTTTTCTTACGCATCATTTCACCCCATTCTCGACTTGTTGTATATAAGACTTATAATATTGTTTATTAAATTCTAATTATTTTTCATGTACGTATAAGTATAAATCTATCATGTTTATTCTTAAATTTAACCTTACTATCTTAATAATATAACTTATCTTTTAACTATTACTACGTCTTTTAAATTGAAAATTATATTTTACTAATTTTTAGGTGAAAATTCGAGTTTTCGTGTTTGTGTTATTCAAATCATTTGCCATAATGGGTATACCCCCAGTCACATGCTACATAGTAAATTACTCCTACGTTTTACGGGTTCGACTTGCGTATTGAGTTACCTACCCTGACCTAGACCTTTTGTCATTCCTAGCCTATATGAATTTTTGTTAAACCAATAAAAATTTGTGAAAAATTAATTTATTTATATATAAATCAATCAAATTAATACCGGGTCAAATACTTAAGTAGTCCCGAAACTTTGGGCTCGGTTACAAATCAGTCCCGAAACTTTAATTTGTTACAGACTCTCACATCACTAACGGGACGAGTCTGTAACAAATTGAAGTTTCGAGGCTCTGATTTGTAACCGGGCCCAAAGTTTCGGGACTACTTAAGTATTTGACCCAATTAATACCATATAAAAATGAGAGAGACCAAAATGATAATAGATAAATAAAAATTTAGAAAGAAGACAAACAATGTTTGTTAAAGTATAAGCTTTATTTCATTTGTCACAAGGAATTGAACCCTTACCCTTCCAAAATAAAGCAACAAGCTAAGCCACTAGGCTAACATTGCATTAATACCTCCTTTTTGCATAGCATTTTATAATACATTTTTCAGGTATTTCTACTCACCCCCAAAATTTTGAGGCCCCCAAAATTTTGTGGCCCTGTGCCGGAGGGCAAGCCAGCACACCCTAATGGTCGGCCCTGTATGATAGTTAAGTATATTATATTAGTGTAATAATTTAATTATGCTATTTATTAACTTTAAAATAAAAGTAATATTATATATATTTATGATCAATAATTAATATTTATTTAACATAATTAAATGAGATTAATGTTAATACCATATATTAATAATTTCACAACTACAATTACAACCATCTTCAAATATAAATAAACAACAAACTACAATTATTAATACTAACACAAAAGTCACTACATGATTTTACAAAAATAAACCGAAAGACATTAAAACACACATTCATATATTACAAAGCGCAAGCAAACCAAAAGATAATGTGAAATTATTCATCGTCCAATAGTTCTTGAATTTGCCTCTGGTGGATCCTTCTTTGCGATTTAGTCATCGTAGTCACGTCATTTCCATTCATTTGACAACTAATTTTTTTTTCTTGTATATTTCTTTCTTCCTCTCTCATTCCTCGTGTAATTTTACCTTGGTAGCCATGTACTCTTTAAGTACCTCCACTCTTCCTGTTTCCATGTTGAAGTGTTGTTGCATTGCTACTTGGATATTTTCCATTGATTCAGACGATGTAGTTGCTCTCTTTCTTTTATCCTTCACTGCTTTTCTTACAAGGAGACAACAAATGAGAAATGCTATAAGTAAGTTTATTAGTAAAATATTTGTAATCGGGTTGTGTATGCATTGGCGAAAGGAGCTTAAGGTGAGGGGGTCACCTGACACCCCTGAACCAAAAATTAGAAATAAAAAACTATTTTTTTTTTTTTGACTTAGATAGCTCCGCGAGGAGAATCAAGGTAGTAAGCAGTAAATTAACTACAATCTACCCAGGGTGTGAGGACTACCGGCAACACCCCTGGGAGATATCTAAGAGCCATACGTGCCACAGAATGGGCGGCCCTGTTTGCTGAACGACGGACCGTAAGCAATTGGAAGCATGAGCTAGACCTCAGTAGACGTAGAATTTTCTGGACAATAATCCCCCCTGTGGATCGTAATCCTTCATGATCGCGAACTGCTTTGGCAACCAATTATGCGTCTCCTTCAAAATCAACCTGTATATGGAGTCCCTAGAGCGTAGAGGATCGTGCCATCAGGGGACCACAGAACCCAGCCCGTGGCTCCGCACTCCAACTTCTTGTCGAGCACAATGCACATGCATCTCTGAAAGCAAGTAATTCTAAAGCAAGAGAGTCAGTAATACCCGAATACGAGATACCTGATGCGAAAAGGACCGACGAGGAATGGTCTCGGACGACAAGACCAACTGCACCTCCCATAGGGACCGACGTGGCACCATCAAAATTGATCTTCAAGCGAGACGGATTGTGAGGTGGGCAAGACTAATAAGGGTACTTGTTGGAGGAGGAGGAGGCGTGGGGAACTGAGTTGGCGGGGGAGAGGAATTTGGATGAAGGATAATTCATCCATGCGATGTAAGAGATGTTGATGCAGGGCTAGAAGGAGCGAGTCAACTGTCGGCGGCCATGTAGACTCTTGTCACGTTGAACTATACTTTGCCACGAACCAGAATTTGAGTGCCATTGCTCATGAAGAACAAGCCAACGTCCAACACCACCACTAGATCCGCCAGGAAGTCTCGGCTTAAAAATGTGGAAGTCACATCCGACGATATGTCCTCTAATGTAATCCTGTGGCAAAAAATAGGCCACTTGCTAAGTCTCGAACCACCAGGCTGATTGCTCCTCCTGATCTAGCAGTGATTGCTCCATCAAAATTAAGGATGTTGCCTTGCATCTCCTTCAATGTCAACTTCCAACCACCCTAAAGATCGACACAAAGCACGTGCAACCCTGAAAAACTGTCTAGCCACCATGCAGCACCTACGTATAGTTCTGATTATAATGACCAATTTACCGAAATTATACATTAAGTAATCATGCCGCAGATTATAACGTCAAGATACATTCAAGCATAACTCGACTCAAAAACCTCCATATAATCTTCTATTCGTCATATTCTAGTAATTGACGACAATGCAACAAGTATTTTATTAAAAAATCTATTTTCCCCTAGTTTCCATAAACGTGGGAATATGGACAAAAATCTCATCCATAAAGAAGAAGAGCAAACCAAACACAGTCCTACCCTTTCTGGCTTGCGACAATTTCCAAAGAAAGAAGTAGAGACGCAGAAGATGCCATTTTGCAGAGAATTAGAAACAGAGGAACAAAGCATTCCCAAACACCATATTCATGGAGATACATATACCCGAAGATATATGGCAGCGAAGCAATCGCTGACCCACGGATGAACCGTGAAAACCCCATAGCGTAACTGCATGCAGTTTTAAACGCATAGGGGAGAAAAGAATTAATCCAGAGCGAAGAAAAAGGCGAGGATAACGGCCATGAACTGAAGAAGGTTCACCGAGAGAACACAACCCGTCGAATTTGGATTATTTCTCCAAAGTTACTAGAAGAAGGAGATGAATCCTCATTCATGCGGATGAGCAGCAACCATTCCACACGAATAGCAGCAGGGAAACAACTGATGATGAATCGAAAAAATATTAAAGCAACCATTTCATTAACAGTCGAATCTGATTGCCAAATTAGAATTAAAAGCAAAAAATTGGTGCTGACAAAAAGGGATAAAGACAAAGGACGACACAAAAGGGTAACCGCTTCCACTGCAAAAGATCAACATACAATCCACTGTAACCATATCAAACCGTTCATCATCAAGCAAAGGAGATGGATTGGAAGCAAGAAGTTGGATTGCCGTCGAAAAGAGGATGGACGAAAGGCTGAGAAAAACTAATTTACTAGCACTAAGGTTTAAACACTTGACCCTTGGTTAATATACCACATCTTTACCACTCCACTGCCAAAAATTGGTTAATATGCAACATCTTTACCACTCCATTGCCAGAAATTTAGTACTAATATGTGAGAAACAATATATATGTTAGAAGCAAACAACAATTCCCAGTTACTTAAATGGCAACTTGGTGTTTGAGCTTTTATCTCGATGAGGTCTCTTCTATTTAGATGAGATTACTTGGACACTAATTGAATTCTTATATTTTTTTACATACCGTTTTATGAAAGATTTCAAGACTTGAAAGGAATTGATCATTTAGCAAAAACACAATAGTCGAGATAGAGAAACATGATGTTTATCCATTAGTTATTAAATTGACACTTATTTTTCTTGTTGCAATCACAAGTGTTGTGAGAACTTTTTCAGCTATGAGCTAAGTTTCGAAACCGCATGGTTAAATGACATTTGTTGTATACATTGAGAGAGATATGGCTGATAGATTAAGCATGGAATGTGTAATTCACATTTTCAAAATATGAAATCACGACGTGGTTCATTATAATTGTAAACAAACATCATATATTATTTGATAAGATTATTTTATTTTATTTTATTTTGTCAAGACAATAATCGACATACATATCTTGACTAGTGTATGCATGAATACTAGACAGAGCCGGGACTTGAATAAAACTGCCAATGCTTGTGTACTGCAAGCTACAGGGCTTGGGGAATAAACAAACAATAAATTTCATTTCTCCCCCCTGATAATGACAAATGACACGTGGAATGTGTAACAACATAACCAAAAAATTAAACATTATTTTAAATATGTAATGTAACAATGGAGTCAGGAAGTCGCCTTTCTTTTTTAAATATGGTACAACAATATATTATTTATATACGTGTTATATATATGTGTGACTTTTTCATTGTTTCCTATTTAGCTTATCGTATGCTGGTTGACAAGTGGTTGGTGGCCAACGTTGTAGCATAGAAGCAGAGTTTTTACTATTGGAGGCTAAAATTCTAAGGAGGATCATATATTCATATCCATTATCTCATCGTATAAATATACATACATGCATTGCATATAAACGAGTTTCCATTTTTATCTAGCTAGGCCACGATGTAGTTTTAACAAAAACAAACAATGATGAAAATTTTTGGGTGATTTCACAATATTAGTTAAATAAATTGATGACATATCATTTTAAAACTAATTGATGAGATATCATAATTTGTCCACTTTTCGGATGAGTTCACTTGTTGCATGGAAAAACTAGCCTACTCAAACTCTCAAAAAAGTCATTGCGTTGACCTTAGGGTATTCGCTGGCTAATGGACGGGCTCGGGTACCTATACCCATTAGTCTCAAAACTCATCCCGTAGCCGGAACTCGTTCGGGTAGTGGGTACCCATTAATGATAATGGGATTGGGTCGGGATACCCACTAAACCCACTATAAAATAAAATTTAATTAAAAATTACTTTGATTAATTACTTGATGAATTCCAATATTAAATAAATTAAACACCTTCCAAATACTAGTTTTGTTTCCGGCCCGTTGCCCGGAATTGTAATAAGTGTTTTTGGTCAATGTTAAGTAAATAAAATAATAATATAATTAAAATAATATATTAAAAATTATTTACTTTCAAAAGATAAAAGATTAACAAATGAGTAGGATAAGATATTCACATTGTGTTTGAAGGTATAAGAGGCTATTTTGGGATTACCTACAAATGTGTCTACTTAATGATGTGAATATTAGAACAAATAAATGTTGAAAGTGAATAATTATCTAATCGTTCAAAATTTATTTAATATTGTAAAAATATAAATATCCACCACATTTTAATTTAGTATGCTCTAATATATATTAATTTTCTTTAATTACAACTAATTAAATTGTTGAGTTCTATAAGATTTAATTATATTGAGATATCCCTCAATAAATCGATGTGTTAAGTACACACGGAGTTGGCACTTCAAGGTTGGGTGTTCGAATCTGGTTGTGAACTCTCTATTTTTCTCTCCTAGCATTGTAGGTCTATCTTTGTAAAAAAAAACTCATCAATCGGTAAATCCTTGAAGAAGTTCTATAATAAATAGTTCATTTCAGGAAGATTGACTAAGTAATTAGAAGAAAAAAATGTTATTTTTTACAAATAAAGTTTGGTCTAGATATTCATTAAAAAAAGTTTGCTCTAGATAACAAACTCAACAAATATCTTGGTAATGAATCAATACTTTCGCCCATTTTCATTTTTTCATCTAAAATTCAACCTCATACCACAACACCTAAACAATGATTTTAAAATGACACATCAATTAAAAAAGTGATTCACTACCCAACATCTAAAAACTCAATTCAACCCGATCCAACCCAACTCAAGAAACTGCGATTCATCTAAGTCAATACAAAAACCAAACATTATTATGTTCCCGAAAAAACTCTCTCTCTCACCCTATAGAATATATTATTATTGGTTTTGGTGTAAAATATTATGACATCATGCAATTATCAGTTTACTCCCTTAGAATCCAAACTAATTAATTTAGCCGCCTCTTTGAGACTTTCTCATATGGGGAGCAACAAAGGCCCGAACTTCGTTTGTCTCAGTAGTAAGAATAAGAAAAACTCAAACATAAAGTTATCACAATTAAAGAAGAACGAAGAAGTACAAAAAAATAGTTTATCGCTAAAATTTCTTATACGACGAACATACCAACAAAGACACAACTTCAACTTTACTATCTACACACGATTCCTAAGTCCTCCTACATTGGAAACATCTTCTTCTTCATCTACCATCGTATGTAGTTACAACATATAGGTCTGCCTCTTGGATCTCTAGCTCCACCCTAAAAAAATTCAATACAACTCATTTATCTACATGTAAATAAATGAAAAAAATTATCTAAATTTAAGTTATGTGAAGAGATCTTCTCCAATTAACTAATGAAACAAATTAAATTAAGACAAAAAATGAAGATGACAAACTTCTTTCTAGATGAGCTTGGTGAATAATCATTTACCATGAGTGGTGACGTCGTCATGGTAGTAGCCATATTTATATCTAGGAGGAAGAGAACTAAGATTGCCCACAATGAACAGCTCTGTGTGTGTTTGTCTATCAAAATCATATAAGAATATTAGTAGTTCATATACCTCTGGAACTCTTGACTCCCTCATCGGCTAACAGGTGATCAAAAAGTGCAAGGAACAATGTTGACATCTTCACTTGTTTTCCTCTAACCATTAACTACTAATTGTAATACTATTAATTTGTAAGAAAATGGTACTATTGGAGAGACAGAGAAGTAGTATAGGATATAGATATAGAGAAAAGAAATGAAGAAGTTGTGGAAAAAGTCTAAAGGAAATTGAGGGCATACCATGAGTAGGTTCCGTAAATCTAAAGGATGTGGTGTCATTTGTTTAACTAACATAAATAATTTTTTCACAAAAACAATAATTAAAATAAATGTTATAAGAAATAAAAAATTTAATCTGTGGGGAGTCTAAACTTAAGGAGGATCTGGAACTCATCCCGTTGGTTGATTCATGATGTTTTTTTTTTTTTTTGCATAATTAATTTATATGAAAGAATTTTTTTCTCATTTAGTTTAATTTTTGTTTTTATATTCATCTATGAAGTAAAAATAAATTATAAAAATATAAAAACAATAATTGATTGTACGTCCAAATGAGAATTTGAAATCATTATCTCACATAGTAAATAATCTAGAATATAAGATGTTAAATTTTATTAGGTGAAAAAATGCCCAAATCAATCTCTCATTATTTTTTAAAAATTAGTGAGAAGTTGAGATATCTTTAATTTACTCCCTACAACCCGATTTGTCACAATGATACTTTCTAAGTTGTTATATTTTTATAAAGCACAATAACATAAAAGAACCATCTTATGCACACTATGGATTTTCATTAAATTCTTAGCTAATTTATTTCTTCTTAATTTTTTATTTTTTCAAATCACATTAAAGATATAATTATCTACTAATTACTCAATTAAAGAATACCAAATTATGATAAGTTTATCATGATTAAATAAAATAAAATATTGATTAAAAATAATTTCTTATGATTAAGGACAATTAAATAGTGACTACAAACTAAAATTTAAATAGTTACTAAAATAAAATAATGAACTAATTTTTTATGTTATAAGATAATTGTAGTTTGGCGTTTTTAATAATTAATTAATTCATTACATAATTTTACTCAATTCATCCGAAAAAGGCATATTGATGAAAAAAAGTGAAGTTAATTAGTAAAATTTTATCAAATGATTAAATAAAAATAAGTGGATACAATTAAATGATAAAATAAATGAAAATTTGAAAATTAATTAAGCAATTAAATGAAAAAACCTGACAAAACAACAATGCTTCCGTTTAGAAGAAACTTACTGCACATCCACATCAAATTTAAAAGGGTTAATACACCTTATTACCCCTCTACTATGCAAAGTTAACAAACATACCCCTTTACTATTTTTCTAACTGATTTAACACCCTCTACTTTGAAAAGTTTAACAAATATGCCCCTTCATTTATATTTTCATCTATTTTTCGTCTAATGAGTTGATTATACATGCTAAATCATATTATTTGTGCACAACATCGCTAATTGGGATGTCCACAAGGTGAAAATATTTAAATTAAAAAGAAAAGATAAAGGAAAAGCACATTATAATCACTATTATGTACGTAGGTGTTTGTGGTATTCCTTTATATTTTTCTTTCTAATTTAAATAATTTTCGATTGGGAACATTCCAAACAGCGATAAGGTGTACAAATAATATGACGTAGCACGTACAATCAACACATCGGATGAAAAATTAAACAGAGGGGCATATTTGTTAAATTTTTCAAAGTAGAAGGTGTTAAATCGGTTAGAAAATAGTAAATGGGTATGTTTGTTAACTTTGCATAGTAGAGGGGTAAAAAAGTGTATTAACCTAATTTAAAAATTGAAAAACAGTTATTTTTTCGTAGTAAAACAAATTTTTTTCATAAATTGTCAAAATAAGAAACAATTAAAATTTTGAAAAACTCTCATTGGATGAGGGCCTACAATCAAGGAGAGGCTTGGAAATGAGGACCCTATATTATAAATGCTTATAATATAGTATAGAATTGCACCAGCCAAATGAATAACCAAATTGCACCAGCCACTTTGTTTGAAAAGTGAAAACGTCTTGACCAAAGTGATAAAATCGAATAACGCCTTGACCAAAATGATTAAGAAATATAAATCCCAAATTCCCAACAACAACATTACAATAGCCGAGAAGCGACGGTCGACTGCGAAGAGAATGAGAGAATGGATTCGGTGACGACGAGACAGCGACTGCCGACTGAGGTCTAAGAGCTGAGACTCAAGAGAGACGAGCCTTTAGGGATTCACCGCGAATCATATTTTATTTTTTCAGACATTCAGATGCGAGAGATTAATGGATTTAGTTTATTGTTAGGGATTTTATTTTTTAATAATAATAATAAATTTAATAGTTCAGGCTAATCGGGCTTAATGGGTACCCACAGGTATTACCCATTCGGGTAGTGGGTACTCATATGTCTCAAAAGCTATCCCGTAGCCCGAACCCATTCGGGTAATGGGTACCCACTACCCATTAAGAAACGGGTCAGGCTCGTGGGTACCCACTACCCGGCGGGCCAACTTCCAACCGAAGAAGTTGTGAGGAGGGGAGCTCGCTCGTCTATAAATATTCCCACATCATTTTTTTACCACACCACAACTCTCTCCTTCCTCGCTCTCAAGGTAAGTCTTCCTTTACACAACAGTAAGTATAAATACCCCATACCATCCCCATTTCTTATCACCTCCTCTCATCCCCTCTCAATTTTCAATTCTCTCAAGGTAATTTTCATTAGTTTCGAGTTACCTTCATTAACTCGAGTTATGATTATTTACGCTAATAACGTCTTGTTTTTTTTTGTTCGTAGTAATTGTCATTCCCGTCCAAGCATTTTTGTTTGAAGAAGACATAATAACCCTCCCTCAAAATGTATCATACTCTCACTATTATCCAAATTAAATGTGTGTTATGATATATATACTTTTCTATGATTATATATACTTTATTAAGATTATGTATACTTAATTACGATTATATATACTTAACTTTGACTATGGGTATTTAATTGTAGATGGATTACATGTTTGGAGAGGTGCTGCGTGGCGTACGAAGTGGTAGTCCCGAAGACCCTTTGATTTTATGCGGTGATGGTGAACGGTATCGAACATCGACAATTTTGAAGCTCAGGTTAGTACATTTAATATTATTAGTAGCAAATTATAATTACTTATATTGTAATATTATGAGCAAAATTTGAATATTAGTAGTAGTAGCAAATATTATTAGGACCATAAAAAATTACATAGTTTTTACTAATACTAATTGACAGTTAAAAAAGTAATTATATTTAAATGTCACTTATATTTACCTAGAATGTCACATATTTTCCCTCTTAGATTGTAAGTTGTAAGTAGGCAAACTGAACTCGAGACCGGCTTGGGATCAAGGAAATCAATTCCTTGATCCATCAAGGAAGGGCATTTTGGGGATTTCCAAAAAAGCTGTTCAGTCCTCACTGTCGCCGGTCAGCCGTTGCCGTCGGTCAGCCACCGCCGTCGCCGGTCAGCCGCCGCGCCACCGGTAAGAAGCCGCCGTCGCCGGTCATCCGCCGCCGCCGCCCGCCGGTCATCGCCACCGCCGGTCATTCGCCATCGTCGCCGGTCATCCGCCGCTACCGCCGGTAAGCAGCCGCCATCGCCGGTCATCCGCCGCCGCCGTCGCCGGTCAGCAACCGCCGTCCTCAATAAAATTATATATATATATTTTAGAAAAATGTTGTTGATGTGATTCGAAATCATAACCTCTTTTGCTAAATACTAAACTCCTACCACTATGCTACCAAGTACTTATTGATATTATATAATAATAAAATTATCTTATTAAATAAATACATGGTTTGTAAAAAAATGTGTACACAAGGACGAAATATGTGTACACTACACTAGTATATAAAAATAGGTGTGCACGTGTACGAATAGACGTTCACATGTACACACATTACATTATTAAGTAGTGTGCACATGATTTATACAAAATATGTACATACGAATATAAAGTATGTGTACACTAGTGTAAAAAATAAGTATGCACGTTTACGAATAGGTGTACATATTTATACATGTGTAAAAGATAAGTGTACGTGTATAAAAAATGTAAGTACATAAATGTGTACGTGTATAAAAAATGTAAGTACGTAAATGTGTATAAAACGTGTGCACATGTATAAAACGTGTACACATGATTCATAAAAAATATGTGCACACTAGTGTAAAAAATAAGTGTGCATGTGTATGAATAGGTGTACACGTGTATAAAATGTGTGTACACATGTACATAAACAAAATGTAAGATATTGTGTACACGTGTACAAAGAGTGTGTGCACGTGTACAAAGAGTGTGTGCACGTGTACAAAGAGTGTGTGTACGTGTGCAAAAATGTAAGTACATAAACGTGTGCGTGTATAAAATGTGTACAAAACATGTACACATGTAGGGCTGGCAGTCGGTTGCCGGTTTTTCGGTTTTAACCGAAAACCGAACCGGAACCGAGTTGACCGAACCAAGAATAAACCGAGTCGGCTCGGTCATCGGTTGCTGAAATCAGCTCATTTCGGTTTCTGCCGGTTTTCGGTCAAAACCGGTGATAAACCGAGAACCGAGAATAAGACCGAGTTAATCATTTAACTCTCTCTCTCACTCACGCACGCGGAGATGGGGTCTCAAAAAACAAATCATTCTGCTGACCTAATTTTTTTTCCATTCCCTGCTCTTCTTCTCTCGTCTTCTCCCCCACGAGTCGTACACCCACGAGTCACGACTGCCAGCCCTACCCACGACTTCTCTCCGACTGCCAGCCCTACCCACGACTTACTGGCTGTGTCTCGACGGCGTACTGGCTGTGCCGGAGTCGGAGTGTCGGTACCGTAACCCTCTCTCACTCTCTAGTCTGTACTCTCTGTATTTCTGTCTCAGTCTGTGTGTTTCTGTTTCACAGCTGCCGAAATCCCTTCTTCGATCGCCAGCATCAGCCCAGCAAACAGCTCAATCTTCAGCCCCTCTTCTTCAATCGCCAGCAGCACCCAGCAGCAGCACCTGCTTCATCTTCAAGCCTTCAACCCCTTTCTACTCTCAGCCTCTCATTCTCTCAGGCCTCAGCAGCAGCACAGCAGGCAGCAGCAGCACAGCACTAGCCGCCAGTAGCCACTAAGCCACTCTTCCAAAATGTAGGTTCTTCTAAATGTAACAATTTGATTTCTGAATTTTGTTAGGATCTTTGGTGGTAGTGTTACTGAGTTTGTTTCAATGATGTCTTCCCCTCAACTCAACTAAAGATTAAAGCTTTTGTCTCTGACTCCTCTTGGGACTTGTGAGGATTGAGGATCTTCAGCAGAATTCAATTCTTGTAAATGCCCCTGCATTGGTGAAAGTCTTTCTTCTATTTCACTGGATAACTGGTTTTCAGCTGTACCTATTCCCTTCATATGCTCTTATCTTGGCTTCAGTATAACTTGAGAAAACTTGTGTCTTAGAACTTGCAGAACCAGTATTGGAACATAGTAATTTGGACATTTGGTTTACTAATCTCATGTCATATGGGTTGTGGAAGCCATCTGGTCTTCCTCATGTTCTAGATTTTTCTGTTCGGAATTAAAATTAGTTGTTTAGAACATCATTTAAGAGATGATAGATGATCAAATTGGTAACTATTTTACTTGGTTATTGAAATTTCCTTCTGATAGTGCAGGCCAATTTGATTTCTGTTTGTAACAAATTGATTTCTGAATTTTGTTCCTGGAGAAGCAAATGCAAGAGGTTTGTTTGTCTTGGCTTTGTATTGTATATAATATATGTTAAATGGCAGTATATATATATGTTGTATATAGCAGTGGGAGTATGAATGGATATTTGTTAAATGGGTTGTTCTGTTTTTTCAATGGGTTCATATTGTATAATTGCATGTTTTGCATAATTTTAAAATGGGTTGTTATGGATGGATTGCAGGGATTCAGATCAAAGAAGAATAGAAGCGGGTGTGAATACGCGAAGTGGTAAGCGTAAAGGAATTCAGACTCAATCACCTGCACAGAAACGCACCAAGGGTAATTCACGACCTCCTATTCCAAAACAACCGAGTCGCAATCCGGCTCGCACTACTCCGGCTCCTGACCCTGAACCTGAGGTACCTGGTACTCCTCCTACTCCTATCAGTGACAGTGCTAATAGTGCTAGTGCTAGTAATGCTCCCCAATCAACACATAAGTCATGGTCATCAGCGTGGACAGTTATGGTTAAGTTTGTCGATGAGGATGGGAATAAAAAAGCTAAGTGCAATATATGCCAGAAGGTTCTTGCTGCTGATCCTACCTTGAATGGTACTTCTACTTGTAAGAAGCATGTTTTAAAGTGTATTGCAAAGAGGGATGCAAGAAATGGACAAACTACTTTGATAATGAAGAAGAGTTCAACTGTTAGAGGGGAAGCAACTCCAGATGCCTGGCAATTCAGTCAAGTTGCTATAAGGTTGGCTCTAGCTGAAATGATAATAGTTGATGAGCTTCCTTTCAGCTTTGTGGAACATAGGGGGTTTAAACGTTTTATGGAAGTATGTTGCCCAGAGTTCGACATTCCTTCGAGGAGAGCAATACGAGAGGATTGTTTCAAACTCTTTATTGCTGAGCGTCAAAAGTTAAAGGATTACTTGAGGACAGCTTGTGCTGGTCGAGTGTCGATAACAACTGACACTTGGACATCTGTTCAGAATCTAAATGACAATGCTATTGTTGATAGTGATGATGATAATGACTACAATGAAGACGATGCACTGGAAAATGAAATGTTCGGTATGGCGGGCGCGTCAGATGATGATTAGCTTTTAGATGTTGCGAATTGGGATGGTTGAACTTGTTTATGTTGTTAATGTTGACTTTGTGTGGTGTTTGAATTATGATGTTGTTGATGAATTTTGAATTATGGTTTATGAGTTACTACTCATATACTTATGATGGATGGTTGATTATGGATTTGTGGTATGATGTCTTCTGTTTTCATTTCAGGGAATATTGCGAAGAACTGATTTGCCGAAATTGTAGCGTTATGCTGCAAACAAAATTTTTAGCAAAAAAATATCAGCAACTGTCGGTTTTATTTTTGCCAAATTTCGGTTTCGGTCCAAAATTCGGTTTCGGTGCGGGTTTCGGTTCGGTTCGGTCCGGTTCTCACCACTGAATCTCGGTCAAACTCGTCTTACTCGGTTTTTCGGTCACGGCTCGGTCATAAACCGAAACCGGCCGGTTCGGCTCGGCTAAAAAACCGAGCAATTTCGGTTCGGTCTCCGGTCACACCTTCGGGCACAAATCGGCTTCGGTCAACCGACCTTTCGGTTCGGTTTTTGACCGAACCGGGCCGACTGCCAGCCCTATACACATGTATAACACGTGTACACATGTATAACCACGTTGTACGGAAAATCTTTGCAAATGAGTACATAGTTTATGTACAAAAATGTGCACGTACACATGTACAAAAATGTGTACACATATTAAAAGCGAGTACGAAGCGTCACCGGAAAAAAAAATTCCAGAAAAATAGGTCCGACGACAGTGGTCCGGTGGCCGAAATTTTTTCGAAATCGGAGCTCCGATCGTCTGGAAAATTCATCGGAGAAGTCGTCTGGTCGCCGGAGCTATGGTCGCCGGAGTTCCGGTCGCCGGAGCTCCGGTCGCCGGAATTTCGGTAATTGGCTGTTTGAAATTAATTAAAAGAACTAAAAAAGAAATTAAATTAAATTAAATTAAATGGTGAAATGACCTTTTTACCCTTTTAATTTAAATCATTAGATCTGAAAAAATAAATTAATAGCTGAGATCCTTCCTTGATAGTGTCAAGGAAGGAGTTTTCCTTGACAGCAAGCTGGACTCACTGAACTCCACAACTTGAGATAGGATTTGGGTGGTTGATTATGATTCCACGTTCATGCTTGCTTCCATTTAATTGTTTCCAAAATTATTCATATAATTAATATATCTATCTACGTATTTCTGTTTGCATTGGCCATAGCTTTGTTTCAGAATGAAGTACAACGTCGTTTGGTTAAAATATATATTTTTGCATTCAGAAATCACACGTCATCATTTTATCTATTTTTGCATTCTTCAATGTTTTCCTTTCCGTTTATTGTTCCAATGACAATCTAATAGAATATGATGACTCCAATCATATGAGCATGTAACAAAATGCTTAAAAATATTAATAATTATTCAAGTGTTACGTATAATATAGTATTGTAGTGAATGTTCATGATTCGCTCCATGTGTAGTTATATTACACTACATGAGTTATTTATATTAGCCTCAAGTTAGGCTTAGATCGTGTGAACTTTTTTTGATAAAACATACTTTTTTAGCATTTGGAAACTCTTCTATACAAAGAATCAATCACGTAAAGTTTTCACTAGTAAAATGCGTAGAAAATCTCTAAAAAATGTAATTAAAATTTAAATCGATCAACATTTGACAAATTTTCATCTAAAGGAGGTTTACTTCTTCAAATTGGAAACAAATTAAAATATTTTTTTTGTAAAATCAATTATGTTAAGTAGTAGTGTTAGCCTCTAAAACTATTCAAGGCACATAAACTTTTCTCATTAAATTTTTATCTTTCGAGCTTAAATAAAAATATCAATATTTATTAACACTTTGCAAGATTAGTAATATTAGATTTGCCTTTAATGTTTCATAAAAAAATTTTGCCTTTAACGAAGGCCCGTGAATTCTTTTACTATGTCATATCATTATAAATAGAAAAAAAAAATAATTTTTATCTAAATATTGAAAATATCTATTCCCATAAAACTTATTTGGCAAGAGATCAGTGTACAAATTTTTGGAGGGTTTGAAAATTTCTAAACCTTTCTCTAGCCATTAGATCTAGGCAGAGGCGAAATTAGGGGGGAGTCGGGCCGAGCCCCGGCTCACCCCCAATTCGGTCCCGAGTGTTATATCTTAGTATAAATATGTGTTTTTTTCGAATCTGGCTCAGTGTGATATTAATTTGGCTTAGTTCATTGTTATAATTTCAACTTAAAAAATAAATATATTTTAAAACATGTATTTTTAAGAAACCTAATATAGTTAATATACCGAATCATATTAATAATACCCTTCTCTAATTGACTAATACTAGTATTTCGTCAACATAAGTAAAGGGTTGAGTTTATCTCGACTTATGAATGAGTAAGAATATAATATTTGATGATAAATCATTTGAATTAACAAAAAAATCGCCGGTGGCACATTCCAATTTTTATTTGGTCAAGGGTAATACTAATAATCTTAAGAACAAATATATCACGCACAATGAATTAATGGAAAAATATCATTACATACTGAAAGTAAATAATATATGTAACGTAATATGTATTATAGTAGTAACTGTATTATATTATTATTAAAATTTACGAAAAAATTGTTTCAATTTCGGCTCAAGGCGTCTTCTAATCCTAGTTCCGCCCCTGGATCTAGGTTGACATTTTAACCAATCTAATGGTCTAAATTTATTAGGAGTATTTTTTTTCAAGTTATCTAATTGAGTTATCAAGTTGTTAACCAGTTAATCAATCGAGTTAATTAGTTATCTAATCGAGTTAACAAGTTAATCAATCGAGTTAACTAGTTATATAATCGAGTTAACTAGTTATCTAATCAAGTTAACTAGTTAACTAATTGTAAAAACTAGTTAACTAATTTTAAAACCCCAAATGGTAAACAATATGCAAATCAGTGACTGAAACAGTTAAATTTCAATTATAATTACTAAAAATTATGCGGAGGTTTTTTAATTACAAACCAGTCACTCAATTTTAGAAAATCACAAAAGTCTGTTTGTTCTTCAACCTATCACTCCAATGTTCGGTGGATGAAAGACAACTCCTAAGTTTCCATCTCCCTATCTCAAACTAAAAGAAATTACTACATAGTTAATTGTAGATACCTTCTTGTAACAGCTTAATAGTATGGGGACCACTTTGCTATTAACCCAATACTATATAAGCTAAGTTAGGTTTAGTTTCGTTGAAACTCTTATTTTCCTCTTCTTCTGAGTTCTCTAAATGTCATTCCTCTTCTTCTGAGTTCTCTAAATATATTCGTTGACACTCTGTCGGGGAACCTCGTTAAATCATCGTCTCTTGTCTATTTGATCTCATGGTATCAGAGCTCACTACGATCTGCCGATCTTAATTCTGCTGTCATCCGATTTCTTCGTCATCTGATACCTCTGTTTATCCAACTCAGCTTCGTCTTGTCGTTCTTTCAAATTCGTTCCTCTCATCATGTCCAATGATCTCTTCGATTCCCTGTCCGTGAAGTTTAATGGCAAAAACTATGAATTGTGGGCATTTCAATTTCACTTGATTGTCCAAGGAAAACAACTTATATCGTATCTCGACGGTACGACCGTCAAACCTATTGCTTCTAGTTCTGAAGTCTCAATCAACAAGGATGAAAAATCAGGGAGTACTCCTCCGACTAAGAGTATTAGTGTTGCTGATATTCAGATTTGGGAAACAAATAATGCAAGAGTTTTCTCATGGACTGTTGGCTCGGTTGAGCTGAATATTGCTTTAACTCTCCGGACTTTCTCTAGTGCTGCCGATGTCTGGAACCATCTGAAGAAAAATTACTCGCAAATCAATGCCTCTCGTGTGTTTGAAGTGGAATATGAAATCGCTCGTCTTTCTCAAGGCGATATGGACATTCGATCATTCCATCTCATGGTGAGACCTTATGGACAGAACAAGACTTATTGTCTTCCTCCTTGCTTACAACCACAGCTAGTGTAGAAATTCGTCAAGAGTGTCGCCGCAGCCGTGTGCTTCAGTTCCTCATGAAGCTCCGACCAGAGTTTGAGTCGGTTCGTTCGCAACTCATTCAAGCTAACACAGTGGATATGGATACTGTGATCAGCGATTTATGTCGCGCTAAGACTCGTTTAAAACACAAGCTCAAATTGACGGGTCGGCTCTTGATGGGGGATCTGTATTTGCTGCTCACTCACGGTTTGGTGGTCAACAAAACCGCAATCTGCAAAATTATGGTAACTCAAGTACTCGTCCTCAATTCGGCTCCATCCCTACTTCTGAACTCAGGTGTCGTCATTGCGGTGAGTCAGGTCATGCTCAATCTGTTTGTCGCAAACGAAATTTTTATAACTATTGCAAGAAACCGGGTCATATAATCACCGAGTGCCGCAAACGCAGCTTCCGTAATGCAGCTATGTCGGTTGGTCAGAATCGTTCTTTTTCATCTCATCCGCAATCTGATAGTGGTAACCAGCAAGGTTATCAGACTAACAATTTACAGGTGTATTCGGGTCCGCGGGGACCAGCCTATGCTATTGGTTCGGCCACGGGATCTATGGCAAATTCAGATATCTCTTCTGTTACATCATCCAACACTAGTGTTCAGCAATATGACATTCAATCCATGGTTCAACAAGCTATTCAACAAGCTCTTCCGACAGCCTTGAACACTGCATTTGCTACCTTTGGGGTTTCAGGTACTATTCGTCCTTGGCACTTAGATTCCGCGTGTTTTATTCATATGACAGGAAACAAGTTGAATCTTGTGAATTATCGAACTCTTCGTGATGCTAACGTACAAGTTGCAAATGGAGCAAAATTGCCTATTGCGGGTATTGGTGATCTCCGTACCCCACAAATTACTCTGCATAATACTCTTCACGTTCCGTCATTGGTTCCAAACTTAGTTTCGGTCGGACAGTTAACAGATAATGGGTGTGTAGTTACCTTCTCTCCTTCTGGGTGTAATGTGCAGAATCAGAGGACCGGAAAACTGATCGGAGTGGGTCGTAAGTGTGGACGAACGTTTTCCTTGCAGACACTGCCCAATGAAGTGAGGGAGGCAACATCTCATGCTGGAGAAGGCAGTTTAGCTTCTACTGTTTGTTATAGTTTGGGATTGAAAAGTTTGTTTGGGAATTTTGATTGTTTTGCTACTCAGTTAACTTCAGTTAATAAGTGGAGGTTATGGCATTCTCGCCTTGGCCATCCACATGCAGCTAGACTCAAGTTTATGTTCAAGAATCATTTGTTACTGGTACGTTTGGATTTGAGAAATATTGATGACTCTATTGATCTTTGCACACATTGCATTGAAGCAAAAGCTAGTAAACTGTCGTTTACTCCGAGTGACACTACAATTACTCACCCCTTCGATCTGGTTCATACTGACTTATGGGGACCGTCACCGGTTACGTCTCGCCTTGGATTCAGATACTTTGCTTTGTTTGTTGATCATGCTACTCGTTACACGTGGTTTTATATGTTGAGGACTAAGTCAGAATTGTTTGCTAAAGCATCTGAGTTTATTATGATGGTCAAGACTCAATTCAATAAAACTGTAAGGATTTTTCGATCTGATCCTGGTGGTGAATATAGCTCTAATGCCTTAAAAGAGCTATATACCCGAAATGGAATTCTTTATCAACAGTCTTTCCCGGGAGTTTCCGAGTAGAACGAAAGAATCGACATGTAATGGAATTGGCTTGTGCTACTCTTCTTCAATCCCAAGTTCCCCCTACCTTCTGGCCTGAGGTTGTTCAGACTGTGGTGTATCTCATTAATCGCCAAGTTACTTCTACTCTTCAGGATACTACTCCCTACTTTGCTCTCTATGGTCGCGCCCCATCTTATACTATGCTCCGGGTGTTTGGATGTGTATGTTTTGTGTTACTCCCAAAATCGGACAGAACGAAGCTCACCTCTAAGACTGCTCGATGTGTTTTTATGGGATATTCTGATCATCATAAAGGGTACGTTTGTTATGATCCTCAACTTCGACGGATGCGTATTGCTTATCATGTGATCTTTCTTGAGCATCAGTTTTATTACCCGGGTATGCACACTTCTACGACTTCTCCGACTCCCAAATTCAGCTTGTTTGACTTCACTCCAGCCTCCTTTCCTTCTCTACCCAACTCCATTGCCTCACGCAACTTATCTTCTCCACGCCCTTGTCATCTCCCATCATAACACCTATCAATCAAACATCTCCACCAATCTCCAGTGACACCACACATCATCCAACTCTAAATAATAACTCCCATCCAAACCCCTCCCATACTACTACTCCCACTACGTCCCATGCAAATAACACATCCTTACCTACTTCCATTTGTCCTATTCCCATGCACCTTACACCCCTAGAATCATCAAATCCCTCTCCTAGACCGCAACGCCTTACCCGAGGACAAAAACCCTCCAAATATCAAGACTTTGTAGTCTTCCAAGCCATAGACCCAACATCGTCCCCTCCTATACCTCCCAATTATAAAACTGCTAGCCTTAAGCCCGAATGGCGTCAAGCGATGGCTGAAGAGCTTGCTGCGTTAGCTGACAATCATACATGAAGTCTTGTTCCACGACCTTCTCATTCGTCCGTTATTGGTAGTCGTTGGGTGTATACTTTGAAACACCGCCCTGATGGTTCTATTGATCGTTATAAGGCAAGATTAGTCGCTCAAGGTTTTCGTCAGGAGTATGGAATCGATTATGATGAGACTTTTGCTCCCGTCGCTAAAATGCGACGGTACGTACCCTTTTAGTTGTGGCTTCTCAACGGGGGTGGCCTCTCATGCAGTTGGATGTGAAGAACGCCTTTTTGCACGGCGATCTGAAGGAGACGGTGTTCATGGAGTGTCCTCCAGGTTTTGATAAGACGTCTGTTGGAGATGTAGTTTGTCGTCTTCATCGCTCCTTGTACGGACTTAAGCAGGCTCCACGAGCCTGGTTTGAGAAGTTTCAGTCTACGATACTGCAGAGTGGTTTTGTTCAGAGTTCGAATGATCCTTCCTTATTCACAAAGAGGTCGGGTGAGAAACTTAATGTTCTTTTGATATATGTAGATGACATGATACTCTCAGGTGATGATGTCGAAGGAGTTGCTGCAGTTAAACAACTTCTGCAACATCACTTTCACTTGAAAGATCTCGGGACTCTATCTTACTTCCTAGGACTTCGAGATTCAGCGGTCCGATAAGGGTATCTTTATTAGCCAGCAGAAACATATTGATGATTTATTGCAGACTTCCCGACATGCAGAATGTACTCCTTCGAGCACACCTATGGATATGAACATAAAGCTAAGTCGTGACCAGGGTGAATTGGAATCTGATTCATCGTTATACAGGAGGTTAGTCGGTAGTTTAATTTATCTTACGACTTGTACACGTCCAGACTTAGCTTATTCAATGCAAGTGGTGAGTCAATTTATGGCTGCACCACGTCGACCACGTCTATTGGCTGTATTTCGGATCCTCAAGTATCTACAGGGTACTTGTCATATTGGGATTTTTCTTCCTTCTTCTGGTGGAGCTACCATCGATGCATTTGCAGATGCTGATTATGCAGGTTGTGTAGATACGAGACGGTCTACATCTGGTTGGTGTGTGAAGGTTGGAAACGCATGTGTCAATTGGAGGTGCAAGAAACAAGATCGGGTTGTTAAATCGTCTACAGAGGCAGAATATCGTTCTATGTCAGAAGTGTGCTCTGAGATTGTGTGGCTTACATGTTTGCTCTTTGAACTTGGTATGCCAGTTTCATTGCCTGCCACTTTATATGTGGACAACACAAGTGCGATTCAAATAGCATCTAACCCATTTCTTCATGACAAGACCAAACATATCGAGACTCATGTTCACTTTATACGAGAGCTTCTTCGTGACGGGGATGTCCAAGTGCAATATCTCAATACAGAGAGTCAAACTGCAGACTTACTTACAAAGGCAGTTTGTACAACCGACACTGGTTCCTAGCTGGCAAATTGATGTGTCGAGATCTACATCAATTTGAAGGAGGCTGTTAATTGTAGATACCTTCTTGTAACAGCTTAATAGTATGGGGACCACTTTGCTATCAACCCAATACTATATAAGCTAAGTTAGGTTTAGTTTCGTTGAAACTCTTCTTTTCCTCTTCTTCTGAGTTCTCTAAATATATTCGGCGGCTGCTTCTCTTCCCGAGGACTGACCCGATACTCTGTCGGGGAACCTCGTTAAATCATCGTCTCTTGTCTATTTGATCTCAATATCAAATTCACATATTAGAGAAGGAGAGATGAGCATTGCGGCTGACTCGGCGATAGGGAGCTAGACGATGCCATTGTAGGCCGTCAGAGAGGGAGATGAGAGTGCGTGTTTCAGATCTCAAACATCGGATCTTGACTATGATCCAAACCCACGGTGAACCTCTGGTGCCAATCATTTCTTTTTTCTCTATTCGTCGCAATGAACATCAATTTTTTAGGAAGAAGGATGGAATTGACGGCGGTGGGAGGAGGGAGTCGGAGAATTAAGCAACAACAACGAGGGAGGAGGGAGTTGGTGAAGCGATGACGGCGGGAGGAGGCCGTCGAGAGTTGGGAGTCGACGAATCAAAGACGACGAGAAGAAGGAGTTTGGCGAAGCGACAATGGTTGGAGGAGAACGGCGAGAGGAACTGGGAATAAAGAGGAAGGGTTTGGGGGGAGAGAGATGATGTGTGGCGGCTACGATTTTAGGGTTAGAGTATTTGTGTGGCTGCTGTAATTAGGGTTAGAGTATTTTTTTCAAAATTCCAAAACTGCCCATCTTGTCAAATGGTTTGGAATATTCCAAACTAGGAAGTTTGGACGTGGATCCTAAGCCACCTTAATTATCTCTAAACTTTCTCCTTTTTAACCACTATTTAAGTCGTAGTGTTAGCTTCTAATCACAAACCTTCATTGTTACAATTTTATTAATCCAGTTCAAATATGAAAAAACAAAATAAATCACTATTTATCCAAATATTTGACAAGATTAGTAATGTTATCTCCAACACTAGTGACACGTGAAAATCTCCCACCATAAAACCTACACTCAGATTATATAAAAAGAAACCATTCTTATCATCAAATATAACCCAAATTTCAATCAAATTTATCCTTGTTTTTTCGTCATTCGAACCACGCAGACTTTGATCTCATTATTATTGGATACATAGGCAATTGAAAACATGAGTCCACTAGTTAAAATTCCGAAATAAAAACTCATATTATAAAAACAATAAAAAAGCTGCTTAATAAAATCAGTAGTGTTAGTCTTTACAACATTAGAGTTCACGAACCTCTTTTATCCTAAAATCACATTTTTGTGGATGTGACTAAAACTAATATACCCTTAAAAACATAAAGTGAGCATAGTAACTTTAGACTTTACGATATTAATGTCGCATGAATCATCACAAATTAAAATATTAAAAATCTTTAAAATAAAAAAATGATAAATCGCAACCACCCGGCTGCGAATCAAATCGAAAGACAGTCATAAGACTTGAGTGCAACTTTAAAACACTTCTATTATTAAATATTTAAACCTATTTTATTCAGAATCATTGAGATTAGTGGCGTTACCTATAAGACATGAAATGTATATGGGTAACTAACAGGTATCGGTTATGTCTAAGGCCAGAGGACGTGGTATGAGATAGTAAGGGTATTGTTGCCTCGCCTTTAATAGGTTAGAGTAAGGTTCTGTGGTGATAGCCCACCCCCAGATTGAGCAATCTCCTAGCTTTTCTGGTATTGGTAATGAGGTCCTCATGACCATACTCGATAAATGATCTTAGGGTTTGCTAGCACTTCTAACGGATAACATAGAAGAGATAGATTCATATATCGTTACTGGTTTTGGATAATGATTTTTCCTTTGAGACAATGTACTGGCAGTTACAATTCGGAACATACAGGTTAGATACTTAGTGATTAGCACTAACCCTCTTTTGTCTTTCTTGTTTCTTCTGGATGGGTATTCGGGTAGTAGAGCTGGAGCTGGATAGTGAGTTGGTGGGGATCTACTGGGTCATAACAGTATTTATGTAAAACACCCGTGTATTGGCATTGAATGAGTATTGTTATGTATGGTATTTTATTTATCAGATTATGTGTATTGGATTTATGAAGGAAAGTTTTTATGTCTTATCAGGATTATAAATAGATGTATTTGTGATTTCATTGTATGCATGACTGATTGGATTGATTGAGTTAGTAACGCCCAAGTCAAGTAATGCATGGGTTGACCAGTGGTTTAACTGGGTCATCTAGGGTTGGGTGTTACAGTTCTCTCAGCCCAACCCTATGGATTTAGTGTGCCATGCTCGAAGAGAGGAAACGCGCACTCAAATGCAATAAATTCAGACTAGAATGCATCCTTAGCCTCTTAGATGAAGTTGGAATAGAAGGAATTTGAGTGGAAGCCCTTGGGAATGGTTGGAATGATGGTGGAGAATACTTCCCTTCGTCAAAATGCTACTCAAGTTGTTTGAAAATCAACCTCCCTTCTAATTTCCCAAAGTTTGGGTATTTATACTCTTATGAAATTGGGTATTTAATCAACCTCGAATCTCCTATCAGGTCGTCGCTCGAACCATTAGCTTCCTCGTTCAGCGCTCTTTGGTGGCTTAATCTTGCAATTCATCAAAAACAACTAATACACCATAAAATCGGACCATAAAGGTCCCTACCTAGTGTAGATGGCAAAGATGCTAACATAATAGGATTAACTCATAAATGAGTAAGCAATGGGCACAAATTATCACAAAATATGACTAATTGTATAGGGAAACGTGTGATGTAAATCCAAGGCATCAGGCCCGCCAATTAGTACGGTTAAATCACTGGGTTTGTTCAATAGATGGTTCAACCTGAGAGTTGTTGGTTCGGTGAAGGTGGGCGCCTATCCGATTCTAAAGCGCTTTGGAGTCCAAAGATGTTTATCACAACGAGTACAAGATATTGTAGTAAGCCCTTAAGTATAAGGGAGAAGGGGTAAGGCGTATTTGCGTGTGAGATAGAGAAGTACTTGGGCGCACCACTAAGGACGTATATGTGTAGCCTTAAACATGTCAATGAATGGGCGTTTGAATCTTAAGGCGTATAGATTAGTGACCCGACTTAGGAATGATCGTGATCATTGAACTTCATAGGATTCCAATCGTCTGAGACCAAACCCTAAGCAGCTGCATATGGGTCTTTACCAAGTTTTAGCTGTTACCAATTTGAAAATAACTCCAATTATTGTGTCTATTAGTAGATAGAATCTCATTCATTGTGTTTTGTAGGGTGGTTACAATATACGTGGGCGTACGTGATTGGTGTTTGGGTACTTGGGTAGGTAGGTAGAAGAATGGGCCAGAGTAGAAGCAAAAGCAGTTTCTTTAATCTTATTACGTGGGCTTTATAGGGCCCAGCGCTTCACCTACTTTCACAGTAGTGCAAATTTACAAAATTATATTTTTCCAGATGTCGTTATAACTTGTCAAAATAATATCCCAACTGGGCTGTCCAGATGTCCATCCATGATCCATCTATCTCTTTGTTTTTTAATTTTCACTGTTGTCGTGGATGCCCACTTGTCCTCATAATATTGGGGATGATTTGGATATCTCGGATTAAAATAAATAAAGGATTCGAACACGATAGGGAAATGATTTCGTAAAATTGAGACACGTGGATAAATGGTGATATCTGGAAAATGAAACAGGAGTCTACGAGACTAACCAAGTCAAACTAGTTAGTGATAAAATCATTTTGGTTTCTATGTGAAATAACATATATATCTCAAACTTGTGTATTACAATTGGGTCAAATACTTTTGCGGTCACCTAAGTTTGCATGTTGTGTCAACTCAGTCACTTAACTTTAAACTCAGTCGAATTGGTAACTTATGTTTCAACTTTGTTACAGCGTGGTCACTTGGTTCGATTTTGTGATGATTTTCCTTCAAAGGGATACGTAGACATGTCATGTGATCAATTATATTTGTTTTTAAGTCAAATCTAACCACAAAACCAACCATCTAAACTAAACAAGTCGATTTACTTCCCTCCTTCACCCGAATAAAACGTGATAGATAAAACTCTTTCAAATATAAAACAAATATAATGGATGGCATGTCATGTCTACGTCGCACTTTGAACGGAAATCATCACAAAATCAAAGCAAGTGACCACACTGTAACAAAGTCAAAACATAAGTTACCAGTTCGACTGAGTTTAAAGTTAAGTGACCGAGTTGACACAATATGCAAACTTAGGTGACCACAAAAGTATTTGACCCTATTACAATTTGTAGTTAAAGTTGGGATTTTCGGACCCCTAAGGGAATTCAAACTACAATTTCCCAGTCTGAAATTCGACCCTCTGCAAAAAGCTGCTCCGAAAGTCTCGGAGCCATCTAGGGTTTGTCTTCGTTCATGCTTCCAGCGGCCGAGCCGCCGACGGCGACTCCCGTTTCTTCGTCCGGCAAAACCACAACAATAAGTCCCAGCGTTTCTCCGTAAGCAGTGCAAGAAGGCCAACGGATACGGCGCGTCTTTTGTTGGAAGAGGAAGATGGATTTCGACGTCCCTAACCCGATGCTGATAAGCAACATCCTGCCAGCGGGACCTGCAAGTCATTCCGTGACGTGTCACTTCCTCGGACACATCCTCTGTGTTCTTGGAAGATTGGCTTCAACCTCTCTCTGAGGAGGAAGCAAATATGTCGTTGGATACGGAACTGAGGACCCGGACTGTCCAGTTATTGAGTGCTCAAGGGGGGAACATAGAATGGCGAGTTCCCGTTTGAAGGATGCAGTCATTTTTCACGTGCTTGGTCGGAGGGTCCCGTTCATGATAATGAACAATCGCATTCAAAATCTCTGGGCAGTGCGTGGACAGGTTAGAATCACCGATATGGGGGCAGGCTTCTTTACGGCAAGGTTGATAGCTCTGAGGACTACCGACGTGCTCTCTTTGAGGGTCCTTGGAAGATTGGGGAGCACTACATTGTCCCTCGCCTGTGGCAGGAGGGTTCGATCCTTGCACGGATAATCTCTACCATACTCTTGTTTGGGTTCGGCTCCCTGGGTTTCCCCTTGAGTTCTTCACAGAGACATTCCTGCGGCGTATCGGTGATAAGATTGGCCAACTCGTCCGCATCGACCTGACGATGCTTGCAATGGAGAGAGGGAATTACGCCAAGATTTGTGTCCGTGTGGACCTGTCAAATAAGCTCTTATCGAAGTATAAGCTTCTGCACAAGATTCGACGTGTGGAGTACGAGGGTTTGCATGTTGTTTGCTTCAAGGTGGTATCTATGGCCATACTATTGACATATGTCCTTCTGCTAAGGCGACGGAGACGGCCGAACAAGACAAGGAACTGGTTCACTCGAACCCGCTCTTCCTTGAGGAGGTTCTGGCCAAGGAGAGACCCGAAGTATTTGAGGAATATGGTCCCTGGATGCTTGCGAAATCTCGGTCGAGGAAAAGCTCGGTGGTACCAAGTAAACTCACTGGTCAACTGCCCCGGTCTACCGATGAGCGCATGGGTTCTGACCCGACTGCCTCGGTGGCACCCCAAGGATCACTTTTCACTGTGCTGGCAAATGAGATTCCATCCTCGAAGCCAGCTACCGATGCGGCCTCTGTTGGACAGTCCGACCCTACCCCCCCCCCCCCGGTCGGCTGCTTCCCAACTAGGCTCGCAAAAGAAACAGAAGGTGAAGAAAGGAGTTGGCCCGACTCCGGAAGCGAGACTAGCTCAGTGAAAATGACGGGGAAATGCGCCCCAAAGTCAACAACTCACAAAGGTGCTGCTTCTGTTAGCATCAAAAAGAAAAACAATGCTCAAATTACGATCCTGAAGAGACAGCGTCCGGCGGCAGACAAAACTCCACCGGAACCTCCTTCTTCTGCCGTGCCAGAGGCTTCTTCTGCCAAAACCCAAGCTCCTAAAGATGATGTTCGGATCATGGGTGTTACCTCCCAGCCTCGTCAGGCTCCAGATACTGCTTTGGCGGCCGTTGATATGATTGTGGATCCTTCCACTGATGGTAGCATGCCTTGCTCAATGCAATAACCGCCCTCGGTGTTTAGGGAAGTTCTTGTTGATTTTAATGATTAATATTATTGCTTGGAATTGTAGAGGAGCTGCTCACAAAGAGTTTAAGTCCTCTTTTTAAATTTATGGTCTCTAAGAATTCAGCTAGCTTGGTTTTTATTTTTGAGCTGCGCATTAGTGGCGAGCATGCCCGTCGGGTTATTCATACTTTGGGTTTCACCTCTTCCTTCGTTGTGGACACAGTTGGCTTTTCAGGTGGAATCTGGGTTCTTTGGAAGGCGCATGATGTCAACGTTTCAGTCCGTGAGCACTCAAATCAACGGTTCATCTCGAGTGCTCTGTTGACGGTGGAGAGAGCTTATTTGTTTCTAGAATCTATGGCATCCCTAGAGGGGCTGTTCGCGTGGAGCTTTGGGACAATATCCGAGAACTTCATCAACGTACTCGCGGGCCGTGGCTTCTTTGCGGAGACTTTAAGTCTATCCGGTCAATGGCTGACAAGAGAGGTGGTGTCGTTTTTAACAGTGCTCGGTGCAGAGACTTCAACGATTGTGCTGACGACTGTCAACTTCTCGATGTCGAGTTTACGGGTCCTCGGTTCACATGGTTTCATGGGCAAGCCTGTCAGCGTCTTGATAGAGCAGTGTGTAATGCTGAGTGGACAACATTGTACCCTGAAGTTGTAGTCCGCCACTTGCCCCGCATCCAGTCGGATCATCGCCCACTTCTTATTCATGCCCCGGCAGGTCTGGTACCTCATCATAGCATCCGCCCTTTCGATTTGTTGCTGTTTGGCTGGAGCATGAGTCCTTTCCTCCAACCCTGAAGAATGCCTGGCGCGACAATGAACCTACTCCGGCCGTCCTTTCCTTGTTACAGGGTAAGCTTCGTCGTTGGAATAAGGATGTGTTTGGCAACATCTTTGAGAGAAAGAAGCAGCTTGTGCTTCATCTTGGAAACCTCGAGAGCTTGAATGAGGAGCGTCCGACGAGTCACTCGCTAGATTTGGATTCTAGGGTTCGGAAACAGCTAGAGACGACTTTGTGGCAGGAGAATGTTCTTTGGAGGCAAAAGGCTCGTGGTAATTGGGTTTCAGATGGTGACCGTAACACTTGATTCTTTCTTGTCGCAACGATGAAGCGGCGTAAACATAATAAAATCACAGGGCTTAAGAATGATTTGGGTGATTGAATTCATGATCAAGCTGCTTTGAGACGAATGACCTGTGAGTATTTTCGCACTCTTTTTACCTCCTCTTCGCCTATTTCCTATAGTTTGCCGGCTGCCTTTCAATGTATCTCTGCAGCGGCGACATTAAGGCTTAAACAAGGATTCTCTAATGAGGAAGTGCGATCGAGCTTGAAGAAGATGGGCTCGTTGAAGGCCCTCGGGAGAGACAGCTTCCATCCCATCTTCTTTCAGAAGTGTTGGGATGTCGTAGGCCCTAATGTGGAGGACTTCGTGAAACGCTGCTTCTTCGACCCGTCCATCATTAAAGAGGTCAATGATACCGTGCTTGTTCTGCTGCCCAAAGTCGGTGTGCCCGAGCGCCTATCTCAATTCCGACCAATCAGTTTATGTAATGTGGTTTATTAGCTTGTTACAAAGTGTCTTGAAGATCGGATTCAGGGGTGTATGGCGTCTCTCTCCATCGCACGCAATCAAGCTTTGTGACAGGAAGACATATCACAGATAATATCATTATTCTGCAAGAGGTGGTGCATTCTATGTTGGGGATAAAGGGGCGTAAGGGTCAAATGATTCTGAAGATCGATATTGCTAAAGCCTATGATACGGTGGAGTGGAGCTTCCTTAACGATACTCTGTTGGTTGCAGGTTTCCCGAAGGAATTTATCGATCTCACCATGGCATGTGTTACCACTGCGAGCTTTCAGGTGCTCTGGAATGGTGGTTTGACTGCGAGCTTCAAACCGACCCGTGGTCTCAGACAGGGTTGTCCTCTTTCCCCTTACTTATTTACTCTTTGTATTGAGCGGTCAAGTCATCTTATTAACGCGGCAGTGCAGGAGAAACGCTGGAAACCTATTAAAATTGGCAAAGCCGGCCCTATGCTCTCTCACTTGTTCTTTGCAGATGATCTTATCCTATTTGGTGAAGCAACTGAGTTACAAGGACAAGTCGTGATGGATTGCCTCCAGACCTTCTGATCAGCATCTGGGCAGCTTGTCAGCCGCGACAAGTCGGTCTTTTTCTTTTTGCCGAACTCAAACCGGGAGATGTGCAGGAGTATCTCTACGAACCTGGCTATACCTATGACCCAGGACCTCGGGAGATACCTCGGAGTTCCGGTTCTGCACGGAAAAACCACGAGGAATACCTACCAACCGATCTTAGATAGACTTGACTCTAAGCTCTCAGGCTGGAAGGCTAACTCTCTCTTGACGGGTCGGATAACTCTTGCTCTCTCTGTGTTGGATGCTATTCCCGCTTATGCTATGCAAACTTCTATTCTTTCCAGTCATATTTGTGAGGCGATTGATAGGAAAATCAGAAATTTCGTGTGGGGTTCTACTAACGACTGCAGGAAGATCCATCTGATGCCCTTGGATGAGGTTTGTAGACCAAAGGAGCATGGCGGGTTGGGATTGAAAAAGGCTAAGGATCTCAATATGGCCTTCATGATGAAGCTTGCTTTCCAATTCTTTAAATCTCCTAACGAGCTTTGGGTGCAGGTACTTCAACATAAGTATTTTCGAGAGGGTCCAAACAGGTTTCAGGTTAAAAATGACTCCAGATTGTCTCCCTTGTGGCGGGCAATCAAAAAAGTCACTCTGGTTATGCGCCTTGGAATGAAGATGGGACTTAGAGACGGGGCCGAGACGAGCTTTTGGCTCGACCGATGGGTTGATGGAGGAGACAGACTAATTGACCTTGTTTCTGGGAGCACTGCCGACATCGATGTCGACCAACCTGTCAGTGCTTTCGTCTCATCGACTGGTAAGTGGAACTGGCCCCTTTTCGATCAATTTCTTTCTCGTGATGGGTGTTTACAGGTTGTCGGCATGTCATCGCCTATGGCTGGGGCCGGAGAGGACAGAATCACTTGGGGACTTGAACGCGACGTGCGCTTCCGAGTCCACTCTGCCTATCTGCTTGCTGTCGAAGAGGAGGGGGACACTCTTGACCTGATCTGGAGGCTGATCTGGAGATGGAAGGGACCGCAGAGGATCCGACAATTCCTTTGGCTGGTAGCGCACAACCGGCTGCTCACTAAATTCGAGCGCCGCCGCCGGCACTTGACAGAGATGGGCTCCTGCCAAGTTTGCCTAGGGCATGAGGAATCCGTCTTGCATGTGTTGCGAGACTTCCCTCTTGCCTCTGCCACCTGGGAGCTTCTGGCCCTATCTTCTGGCGATCAGACGTTCTTTCAGACACCGCTCTTGCCTTGGATCGAGAGATTTATTCGGAAACCTAAGCTTTGTTTGTTGTTCGGGGTCACGTGTTGGTGGCTTTGGCGCGCTCGTAATGACTGTGTGTTCAGCAACAAGCTCACCACTGCTGATAGCCTGACACGGCACATCCAGGTTTGGGTGGCGCTAGTAGGAGACACCCTGGAGAGGGACCGGTTCATTTCACATACCGGCCAGCCCACCAGAACGGGAGAGTATATCTCATGGGAGACGGCTCCTCCCGAGTGGGTCACCCTCAACTCCGACGGCTCCGTCCTTTCCGAGACTGGACAAGCAGCAGCAGGAGGCTTGATCCGGGACCATCAGGGGCGCTGCTTGGCGGCGTTCACTATGAACCTTGGTAAGTGCTCTATTACCAGGGCCGAGTTGAGGGGTGCAGTGTCAGGTTTGCAGTTGGCTTAGGAGCTACCGTAAGATTCAGCTCCAGCTCGACTCTCAGTGTGTAGTTCAGTTATTACAGGGAGATGACTTCGAGGACCACGCCCATGCAGCTACGATTATTAGAGAGCTCCTCCGAAGTAATTGGGAGGTGCATATTTTACACGTTTATAGAGAGAGTAATCATGTAGCAGATTATCTTGCTAATGTTGGGCATTCTTGCCCACTAGGTTCCCATTCTATAAAGTAGTCTGATCCTAATTTTTGTTACTGGCTACATTATGACCAGCTCGGTGTTTCTGAAGTACGTTTGATTATGAATGAAAGATAGGGTGCATTAGCACCCGGGTTCCACCAAAAAAAAAGTTGGGATTTTCATTAGTTAGTCTGTTAACTTCGTCTATAATTTTGATGAAAAGTTGACATGTCATTAATGTAGTGGGTAACGGATCAGCGTACAAACTTTTGGAGGGTTAGGAAAGTTCCAAACCCCCTCCAACCATTAGATCTAGTTTGATCCTTTGACTAATCTAATGGTCCATATTTGTTAGGAGTATTTAGGACTTTACACAAAAAAATTAATTAAAATATTTTATTTATATTTTATGTTTTTTGTCACTATTGACAGTCGGCCACTTCGCCAGCAAACGTCGTCGGTCGCCGATGACTTTTCCGGCGACTTTTACGGTGACTTTTTCAACGACTCTTTGGCAAGGACAAGTTAACTAGTTAACCTGATTTTTGCTAATAACTTGTTAACATGATTTTTTTATCGATAACTAATTAACTATTTCACTTGGATTTTTACAGTTAACTAGTTAGTTAACATGTTTCCGACTACTTTTCCCGCGCGGCTCTGGCGACCGACCAAACTCCGGTGACTTTTCCGGCGAGGACAAGTTAACTAGTTAAGAAGATTTTTTTATTTATAACTAGTTAACTAGTTAACCTGAGTTTTTACTGTTGACTAGTTATCAGCATATAACTAGTTAACATTTTATTTTGTTGATAACTAGTTAACTAATTACCATAATTAGTTAATTGAATTGTTTTGTTCACTAGTTATGTTATTTTTAATTAGTTAACTAGTTAATCAATCAAGTTAACTAGTTATCTAATCGAGTCAACTAGTTACCAAGTTGTTAACTAGTTATCTACTCGAGTTAACTAATTAACTAGTTATCTTATCGTATTAACTAGTTAATCAATCGAGCTAAGTTAACTAGTGAACCAATCGAGTTAACTAGTTATCCAACTGAGTTAACTAATTAACAAATCAAGTTAACTAGTTAACGTCTTGATTTATCGAGTTAACTAGTTATCCAACTGAGTTAACTAATTAACAAATCAAGTTAACTAGTTAACGTCATGATTTATCGAGTTAACTGGTTATCAAGTTGTTAACTAATTAACTTATCGAGTCAACTAGTTAACTTATCGAGTTATCTAGTTATCTTATCGTGTTAACTAGTTAATCAATCGAGTTAACTAGTTATCTTATCTCATAATTATCTTGATAACTAGTTAACTAGTTATACGATCAAGTTACCACATTATTCGACAACCACTTTATATAGTTCAAAAGTTATTCCAATAATATCAACAATCTAAAAAACAGTGACTGAAATTGTAATTTGTAATACTAAAGAATCATATTTTATATATCTTAAACTACAAGGACTAAAACTATAATTTTAATAATTAGTAAAATAATCCCAAGTCTTCGTCTTCATACTTCAACAACGGAACTCCGTCGTCCGTCTTCGTCGGTCAACTAAAAAACACCACCCTCACCGCAAATTGAGCACCTCCTTTGATCTTATTCTTCGTCGGCATTTTCTACAAACCTAATCAACTTCAGCTTCTTCCATCTAAGTCGTTCATCGGCGTCTCCTCCCTAGCGAGATCCAGCGATATCGTGAAGATCAGGAAGAACGTAGCCTTCTAATTTTCCCCTGGAGCGGCACTCGTCCGTACAACATCTCATACATCACCACTCCTAGCGATGGAGAAAGAGAGGAAGTGGAGAAGGCGGCCGACACTTTGATCGGAAGTTCATGGGAGGAGGGAGAGGGAGAGGCGACGGAAGAGGGAGGCGAATGGTGAGATGGCGGCGGGAGAGGGAGAGGAAGGAGAGATGGTGACCTGTGGTTGATCGGAAGTCCGGAGTGAAAAACGAAATCATAGAAAGGCGGCGGCGGGGTGAAGAAAGCTGATGCGAAAAGGGAAAAAGAAGGGGGTGAATTTTTATTATTTTCCAATTTTGCCCCTCACTTGGTTGGGTTTCGAACGGTGCAAACTCGAAGGTTTGGACACAGATCCGTTGCCAATGTAGTGTTAGCTTGGCAAAGTTTAATATAATAAATATGTCTAATACACTTTTTTAACCCAACGTGTTTTGAGGTTGTGATAGATCTAGTTCAAGATTCATGTAAGGCCTAATAAATAAGAAAAATAATAATAATTAAATTATAATTAAAATTTAATCAAATTATTATTATCAACTATAAAAACTCATTCATCTCATGCGCTATCTTTTGAGCCCAGCTTGCCATAAAACAAAATTGGCTTCCTCATCAAGGAACAATCTCAACCATTGATTCATTTTTTTAGATCTAATGGTTTAAATTTAAAGGATAAAAAGGTCATTTCACCATTTAATTTAATTTAATTTCTTTTTTAGCTTTTTTTTTTAAATTTAAGTGGAAAGAGTCGGCGACCGGAGCTCCGGCGACTTCTCCGATGAATTTTCTAGACGATCAGAGCTCCGATTTTGAAAATTTTTTTGGCCACCGGACCACCATCCTCGGACCTATTTTTCTGGAAATTTTTTTTCGGTGATGCTTCGTACTCGTTTTTAATATGTGTACACATTTTTGTACATGTGTACGTGCACATTTTTGTACATAAACTGTATACTCATTTGCAAAGATTTTTCGTACACATGTTAAAACACGTGTACATGTTTCTATACATGTTTTATACATGTGTACATGTTTTGTACATGTTTTATACACGCACACGTTTATGTACTTACATTTTTGTATACGTGTACACATGTACACACGGTGTACACGTGCACACACTCTTTGTACACGTGTACATATTTTGTATAAATCATGTGCACACTACTTAATAATGTAATGTGTGTATATGTAAACGCCTATTCGTACACGTGCACACTTATTTTTTATACTAGTGTACACATACTTCGTATTCGTGTACACATATTTTGTATAAATCATGTGCACACTACTTAATAAAATAATGATGTGTACACATATTCCGTACACGTGCACAATTATTTTTTGCGCTAATGTACACATACTTCGTACTCGTGTGCACATATTTTGTATAAATTATGTGCATACTACTTGATAAAATAATGTGTGTACATGTGTATTTTTATATATTAGTGTACACATACTTTGTACTCGTGCGCACATTTTAATACAAATCACGTGCACACTATACTTAATAAAAGAATTTTATTGTTTTGTAATATCAATTAGTGTTCAGTAGTGTAGTGGTAAGAGTTTGACTTTTAAAGAAAGAGGTCATGATTTTGAAGACTTAAATACATCGGATACCACTAAACTTTTTAAAATCAGTCATGTTGACCATTAAGCTTTTTTTCGTTCATCGGGTGCCACTCAACTTACATTAACGTTCACGGAATATCATTTTATCCTTAAGATGGATAGAGAAATGACGTGGCTTTAATGGCATTATCCTAATCATCATCTATTGATGATGTGGTTTGCCAGCTGGATCAATATTTCATTTTAATGAATAAGACATATTAATTCTCTTCCTCAAATAGAAAACCAAGTAGATTGAGAACTAACAGAAAGGAAAATTGATACTAAACTCATTGTCGCACGAATTAAGTCTAGAGTTATCCATCTGTAACAATATTAGGGGTGGAAATTGGGAGGGAACATGAGCCACATCATCAATAAATGATGATTAGGATAACGTCGTTAAAGCCACGTCATTTTTCCATCCATTTTTTGGATAAAATGGCATTTCGTGAACGTTAATGTGAGTTGAGTGGCACCCGATGAACGAAAAAAAGTTTAGTGATCAGCATGACTGATTTTAAAAAGTTTAGTGGTATCCAATGTATTTAAGTCAATCCCATAGAAAACAAATATGTTTTTAAAATTATTTTATTGAGTGCAGTGGTGGTGGAGGCACGGTGGCCGGCGGCGGAGGTCCGGCGGGTGAATTCCGGCGAGAAGACGGCGACGAAGGTCCGGCGAGAAGACGGCAACGGAGGTCCGGCGAGAAGATGGCGACGGAGGTCCGGCGAGAAGACAGCGACGGAGGTCCGGCGACGGAGGTCCGGCGACGGAGTCGGACGGGTCCGGCGACGTGGTCCGCGGCAGTGGTCCGCAGCTCGACGACGGAGGTTGATAATTAGTTGGATGACATTTTTTAAATACCAAAAATACCCTTGCTTGATGGGATCAAAGAATTTATCATTTGATCCCAAGCCGAACTCCTAATTTTTAGTTCTGAGTCACATAATTATAATTAAAAAGTGTATTAGACTTATTTAATTTATTTTGTTATTTTTTATTAATTTGTTTAATTTTAATATTATGTGACAGTTGACGTGGATTCACATGACAACTCCAGTAGTCACATTACTAATGGTGTTAGATATTTAATAGTCAAACAAAATAACTAGGCTAGAATTGTCACAACTCATGAAATGTTGCTGCTAATTGTGATAACAAGTAAAGTTTCAGTTACCCAAGAAGGGATGGTGAATTAGAATTTTGTAGCACAATTTTTAAGAATATGTACCGTCAGTAGCCAAATATTTAAGTATGTCCAGATCTAACACAATCTGACGGGCAGTCAGCGATCCGCCAGACAGCCAGCGCATCGCTGGCTGCATTCAAAAAAATGTTCTGTTGCAGCGATGCGCCACTTGGCAACAGAGTCGTTACATGCTAGCCGTTAAGTAACGGTCATCCTGTTTCCAGTGAGCTATGCGCTGGCTGGCTAGCGCATCGCTGGCTGGAAACAGCCTGACCGTTATTTACAGCTTGTATAAATACCCCCTACCCCATACCATTTCTTCACACCTCCTCTCTCAATTTCAATTTTCTCAAAGGTATTATAACACCTAAATTTTATGAAATGTAAAACGACAACGTGTCCCGGGACAGACGATGACTCAAAGGTTGAAAAATACAACTTTGACCAACCACTTTCAAACCAACCATAAAAACTAGGGTATTAACCGTCAAAACATTTACAGCGAATTGGGCCCAACGACTTGAGAGCAATTCTCCAAGTCGCCATTACACCGTCTCATGATCCACTGCTTCAGCACGCCTTAAGAAACTCTGGTGGTCCGTTGCTTGTCCAGGGAATTCCTGCAAAATTGGTGGGTGGCTCGGGGTCAGTCCATTATCATGAATATTCCGTATAAACATGAATAAACACATTTAATGGAATAACAACGCAAAGCAGTAATTCCATAATCATCCTTCTGTAACGGAGATTACCGTTACCATCTATCGAATGACTTGTCACAATGAATATTAATCCAATATTCCAAACACGACCTATATGTGAAACATTAACACACATAATCACAAGTTAATAAGACATCACACGAGCTATTCTAATAGTACCACACAACATCGAGATCAAGCTCGATCAGCTTTTATTAGATAATAGGGCGTCCCCTCTTCCCGCCTAGCTAACCTCTACACCATCATCGATAAGGCTTACTTATGAGCCTATAATAGGGACTTCATAAGAGTCGCTATTCTTCCCGATTACCATGAATCGATTGGGGCTATCAATACCCAACTCCCATTATCCGGTCGAGGCTAATTCCACCCAACTCCAATCATCCGGTTGGGCTATTCGTACTCATCTACCGTGATTCGATTGGGGCTAACAATACCCAACTCCCATCACCCGGTAGGAACCCGTATCCATCGAGGTTCCCGGCGGAGGACTAGCTAGCGAGGCTCTACTTTCCACCTGTATACACTAGGTGCCAAACATCATCAGATAACATCATGATTTAACCATAGTCGAATCAAACATAATTAGGTATAAAACCAATGGTTCCGGAAAAATGGAACTTTCCGTAGAAACGACACCTTTTTGTCAAAATCAAGACTTTCCGTCTTAATTTCCAGGTAAGTAGGGGAGTCACTCGGACTACTTAAGTCCCTCTAACCTTAGGCATCATAACTTTATAAACCGGATTTAATGAGGATTCGTGTCACTCATTACTCTGAACAACCAACAACAACAGTTAGTCATCCAAATCATCAAGGTATTATAGTACCTACAAGTAATAGATTTGTAGTTTATATGGATTTAACAATCCATGACGTCATCCATTTGGTTTAATTAGCCACCAAAGCAATCGAAGCCACATCGTTTCACAAGCGATCTTATTCCGAGTTAAATCTAACCCTCGGAAGATAGCTGATTTGAATAGGAGTTATGGGTGATATATAAGTCCTCGTAATAATATCATAATAATTATTACGTCATACTAAGGAATTAATATTCCCTAAGGAGTATAACACTTACCCAATAATTCAACACTTCTATTCATCCGATAAATCCAATAATCCGTGTTAAGGTGATTACCGGAGCTCATTTCCAAAATAAATGGGAATGGGAATACTTAATTAAACAATTTTAGTTAATGGAATGTAAATTAACTAATAAAAATATTAGGAATTTACCCCCTTAAACCAACCCAGATGGGTTAGTACTCGATTAGCAGTAAAATCACCACGAAAATTATAATCACCTTAATTTAAGCATGCGCGAGTCCAAAATAAGGCCCGAGTACCTCACTCGTTGATCCGGTTCCCGTCAAACGATTAATTCGAAAATAATCACAATATTTGGTTGGTGACAAAGTTTAACCAAATAGCTATTTAAATTGAGGAATTAATTAATCCAAGAAATTTACCCCCTTAAACCAACCCACCTATAAATCGAGTCGGTTGACTTGGAAATCGGTTCCGTAGCTTGAATCGGATGGAAATAAGGAGTTAACAAACTTTCGTAACTTCCGTAACTTCTGGGCCAAATTGTACTAACTAAAAGAGGTTAAATGCCAAAAGTTGACAGTTAAGGATCAAACTGTCACAAGGGAAAACTTCAAGGGCCGAAATAACAAAGGAAAAAGAAGGAGAGACTGCACAGGTAATTTACCATCTTCTTCTCCAATTTGCAGGAGACGAAGCTCTCCTTTGGTGAAACTCCGGTGAAGCTCCGGATTCCCCTATTTCTCGCACGAAACTGTCTTTTGAAGGTTGGAAAAGATTCCCAGGCTTAAAACGATATCGGGTATGTATTTTCCAAGGGTTGGGTATGTTTGGAATGCTCCGACGTAACTCTCGTCGGAGCTACGACAGTGAGGTTGCGTGACTCGAAGTCGAAGACTTGTTGGCTTTTATAGCCGACTCCGAAGCCTCTCGTTGCCCTCTGGAGTACCCAAAAGTCAAGGTCACGAGAAAGAAAGGAGTGAATGGTCGGTCGTTAGTGATGTCGACGGTGTAACTCCGTTTTGGCGTTACTCGGCCAATAATGGAGTTGGAGGGGTGTGTATTCACGGGGTGATGATTTACAATCATCAAAACCCGACAAACATCCATTTTATGGAGGATTGGTCATGCTTGGAACAGAGAACGGCGGCGCTTTTGCAATTTGGAGAAGGAGATGCTGATGTGGGGGTGACGTCACTATGATGTCATCATTTCTCAAGACTAAAAAAAATAAAGGATTTGCTGGAGCAGGGATTCGAACCTGTGACCTTTAGGTTGTTGGTTCGGTTCCTTAACCAACTCAGCCAAGTGGGATACTTGACTTCCTTGCAACCAATTAATCGTCACGTTGCGGTCATTTCTCGTATGAAATAAAATTTCAAAAAAAATTTCTGGTTCAGAGATTCGGGGTGTAACAGGTATTTTCGTTAGTTAGTTTGTAGTTATTGTCATTAGTTTCGAGTTATGATTATTGTACGCTAATAACGTCTTTTTTTGTAGGTTCGTAGCAATTGACCGTCCAAGCAATCTCGTTAGAAGAAGGCATAAACCCTCCCTCGAAAGGTATCATAGTCTCAACATTATCCAAATTAAATGTGTGTTATGATCTACTTTATTATGATGTACATAGTTAATTACGATTATATATTTACTTAAATTTGATTATGGATATTTAATTGTAGATGGATTACATGTATGGAGAGGTGCCACGTGGGGTACGTAGTGGTAGTCCCGAGGACCCTTTGATTTTATGGGTAATGCTGAACGGCATCGAGCATCAGGGATTTTCAAAGCTCAGGTTAGTACATTTAATAGCATTAAGAGCAAATTCTAAGTACCTATATTGTAATGTTTATGCAAGATATTTGAATATTAGTAGTAGTAGCCGATATTAGGACCATAAAATTGAATACTAATGGTAATTAGTAACTTAGAAAAAATTGACTACTAATATTTATTAGTAGTAACCTACTAATGATAATTAGAAGTAATGACTATGAATAATGATTACTAATAATATTTAAATGTTACTTATGATATAATTGATATATTTACATGTTAGTTATATTGAAATGTTGCTTATATGTTAATGTTAGTTATATTTAAATGTTTAGGACTTATTTAAATGTTTAGGAATGACTCAAACATTGAGTACTAGTTATTAATTTTCTTACATCTTCTTCCCTCAACTATTAGGACCCACATATGACGCTTAATTGTCGTCACTCTAAGAAGATCGTTAAGTACGATCCTAGGTTCGAGCCTTACCTTGCCCGCATCGGTCTAGATAAGTTGACTGCCTGCCTGGATTTTACCCCTGATCTTGAGCTGATCACCGCATTGGTCGAGAGGTGGTGTCCCGAGACCAGTACTTTCGACTTGTACCACGGTGAGACGACCATAACACTCGAGGACGTGCACTTTCTCACCGGTCTGAGCGTCGATGGTGAGCTAGTGGAGTCGCAGAGGCACCTTCCGACTTTGGAGTCGGATCTGCAGAATTACGTGCTAGAGCTTCTTGGGAAGAAACCATCTGATGACCTTTTTGCTGGCAGAGTGAAGATGACGTGGTTGCGTAGCCACTTTGGCACCATTAGGGGAGACGCCGATCCTCAGACTATCGAGCAGCACTGTCGTGCCTACATTCTGGACTTTTTTGGCAGCTGCATCTTCGCTGATCGGTCTGGATCTCACGCGCACCTCTTCTTCCTTCCACTATATGAGGACATGGACGTGATAGGAAAGTACGCTTGGGGGGCCGCCGCACTTTCATGGCTATATAGGGAGCTTGGCCGGTGTGCTTTCCGCATTGAGAGCAGCCCTTCCCATGACCACATAGGTGACATTGGAGGATGGATGGCATTGGTCCAGGCGTGGGCGCTTAAGAGATTTACGTCCATTGCTCGTTGAGTCCACACGAGTCGACAGATTTCACCGACACAATCCCCCGTTCCACGCATGCCATGGTTAGGGCTTCGACTTAGTATTTCATGTTTGTATTACATTCCACCTTATCAAGTGCTACGAATGACGTAGTTCATTCCGCTTTTTTGTAGCTGGAAAGACTAGTATCACGCGAAGACCAGATACATCCTTGTTGGGGGTACCGCCAGCTTTTTGACGATGGGACTCCATTTGTGGTATTGTATTGTTACAAAGTCGATGTCATTTTTTCTTACAGTTTAGGGTTCGTATTCGTCTAATTTCCAAAATTTGTTTTACATAGTGGTGTCCATACTCGGCGGACCGTGAGCATTACAGCCTAGGGACATTCCCCAGTCATCGAGTCGTCGCACCACTCATCTGCTTCTTCAGTGGCATGTGGCATAGACCTGATAGAGTGTTGCATCAGTTTGGGATGGATCAACCTGTCCCTACTTATGATCATCCCATAGGTGAGGTCATTAGTAACCTCGAGGTGACACAGCGCGGGTTCCATCACAGAGATGTTGTTGCTAGATTTTCTTGATACCGTCAGTTGTGGTCCGTTCGTCTTGACCATGTTGCTTCGGGTTCATGGCTGCGGGGTGAAGAGAGGGAGTCCTTTCACTTCGATGGCGAGTACGAGCAGTGGTACCATGGCATCACCAGGCGTACAGTTTCTCGACGAGGAGTCGTGGAGCAGTCTTTGGTACGTTATCTTGCTCACAATTATTACAACTACTTTAAGTTATATGTTTAAGCATTCTTATTATGTGTTGTAGGTCGATGGGATTGAGAGGCTATATGTGACGACTGGCCAGTCACATATCACGCCTCAGAAGCAGCAGGAGATGCATTCTACATTGTGCTCCATGATGCATGCTTCCGGCGGGGTCCAGAGGACGACTTAGTCTAGGTATCATCCTAGGGCACCACGACAGGCCACACATTGACGACATTCAGACTACCCAGTGCCTGATCCTCCAACTGCTAGGGTTCCTACGGTTCGTAGGGTTCACCAGCATGTAGATGCCCCCCGGTCCCTCGTTTGTGGGAGCCGAACTTGCCGCAGTAGGATCCACAGTAGCAGTAGGCCTGATACACCGAGCACTATCAGTTCGACACCCATGGAGACGCGGACTTCGATTACATGGGAATCCAGTACCATGGCATGACACAGCCAGATTACACCCAGCATCAGGACTACAGCCAGCCGCAGGACTACACACATCCTCAGGACCACACACACAGCCGTTCCAGCCATACACTACTCCTCCAGTTCATACTGGAACATCTACCTCTTACGCACGTCCTTCCGGCACTCAGTTTGTCACACCATTGGTAGTCGCATATGTGGTAGCGTTCGACGATGATGATGACGTCGGCGACGGGCAGCATGGATATGGGTTGAGGCGAGAGCCGACACAGAGGATGTGCGCTACAGGGGGTCATCAGTTGGGGGCACATTGGAGGGCACATGTGGGGCGTAGAGGTCGAGACGGGAGGGGACGAGATGGTAGGGGACGGTATGGTAGGGGTCAGGATGGTAGGGGCCGTGAGTAGTTATGTTATTGTGTTTTCATTGTATTCGTATGTACTCGTACTTATGTCTAACATTATATTTTATTGTACTTGGTATTTCTTCGTATTATGCTTATCTATGACATGATATTTTATGCTTATGTATTGGTAGTCTTTGTGTGTATTGTTTGGTTTTCAATATCATGTTTCGTTTTCAATGTAATGTTTGGTTTCTTGTTGTACTATGAAGTTATTTTTAGGGAAAATGGTGTTTTGCCCCCCTCTACTTTGTCAAGTTAACAAACAGCCCCCTGTACTATGAAATGATCAATTTACCCCCTCTTACTATGCCAACCTAACAAACAGCCCCTTCCATCCAAATTTCCGTTAAGTGATGACTCACCAATATGACTCATTCACAATTAATGACTGTACATTAACACATCAATGACTTTCGTCCATCTCAACTGAACTAAAAAGAAAATTATAAAAAGAATTAAATTTAATTTATATATAAAAAAATATTTTTTTAAATATTTCTTTTCTGGATTTTAATATTAAAAATGAAATTACATTTTTTTCTAAAATAAATATACAATTTTTTCTAAAAATAACTTTGGAATTTTTAAATAATAATTATTTATTTAATTGAAAAAAATTAAAAATAAAAATCCATAAAAAATTAAATATATACTTTTTAATTTATAAATTTAAAATTAATATTTTTATTACCTTTTGTACTAAAAATGTATTGTCATTAATGATGTGGCAATGTACTGTCATTAATTATTAATGTTAATTATGGATGAATCATATTGGTGAGTCATCACTTAACGAAATTTTGGATGGAGTTTTGGACGGAAGGGGCTGTTTGTTAGGTTGGCATAGTAGGAGGGGGTAAATTGATCATTTCATAGTATAGGGGGCTGTTTGTTAACTTGGCAAAGTAGAGGGGGGCAAAGTACCATTTTCCCTTACTTTTATTATTCCATACTTCAGAATTGACCACACACTTCAGAAAGGTTGTACATTGCACCAAATCCAAACAATAATTGACCACACAATGAAGAAAGACTACAATTCTGTCATAAAGATAAATGAGATTTGACAACACAATAAAGAAAGGCTGCAACTACAGACCAGTCATTTTATTAACTTCCAAGATACTACAACAACAACAACAACAAAACAACAACAACAACAACAACACAACCACACCAGGCCTAAGATGGTCGTCACGTAAAACGACGAGGTCCGGGTGGTGGAGAGGGAGGCCCATTCCTCATCACAACATTGATAACCCCATGCAAACCTAAAATCTCTTGCCTCAGGTCTTGAATGATTTTGTCCTTCTCCCGGACGATGTTATCATTCTCCCTATTCGCTCGAATAAGTTGTTTGTCCTTCGCCCGAATGATTTCGTCCTTCTCCTTAATCACAACATCCACGGCCTCCCGCACAAAATAACCACACCCCTTGTCCTACAGATCAGAAAACAAACTTAGAGGGTTTTGAGAACTAGGAAAATGCACGAAATAGAATTTGGGGCCTTGTTTTACCTCTCTCTCACGAGGGCAGCCGAAATAGCGTTTCCAGATCCCTCAGTCGAACGGATCTGGTTGCCCTTAAGTTGCACTAGCAGTTACCACACTTGCCTCATACACGAACAAGTCCTCCTCTGCCTTCTTCAACTTGTGCATTACCCTCTCAGTATCTGTCACTACAAACAACAGTAATTAGTACAAATCATTCACAAGACTAATTCGTTCAATGCATAAATAAGATGAGGTGAACAACACACGAATTCACTTACTCTTACTATTGCGACTGGCAGAGCCATGGGTGAAGAACGACATATTCTGAGCTTGGTAGATGACGGTTGGCTGCTTGAAATTCTAAGTTCAGGGTTTGAGAGAGGTGTGGTGAAAACTGCATCTTGCAGGGGGTATTTATACTAAAAATGAGGGGGTTAGGGTTTCTTCAGTCCCAGCCAGCGCATTGCTGGCTGGGGATGAAGAAACCTAACTGCCCAGACTGGTAGGAGGCAGAACGGAAAAAAAATTTTGGATTGCAGTTAGCGATGCGCTGGCTGGCTGGCGAATAGCTGCTGGCTGGCGCATCGCTGGCTGCCCGTCAGATTGTGCTATATCTAGACATACTTAATCATTTGGCTATTGACGGTACATATTTTTTAAAATTGTGCTAGAAAATTTCAATTCCCGAAGGGATGATGGTGCACTAGGCTAGAGAAATGATTGTGGTTCAAATCTCGACATCCACTTGGGGAGGAGACTTGAAACGTCATCACTGAACTGATTTCTGAATGTAGAATATTTGACACCCAATGTGGTGATCGATACTGTATCACATTTTGCAAATTTTGGGATAAAAATTGTGGGTATTAGACGATGAATTTTCAATGCTTTATCCAAGTTTTTGCTGGTTCAAATTTATGTCGTCACTTGTAAAAAAAAACACATTCTATCCTTTTGATTAAGCATCAAATGCAGCGATTTTGTTGGAAGAAGAAACACATAATCATTGTTCAAGTAACTATGAGTCTAGGTCAAGGACTTGAGCTTAGACATGTGGATGGTTGGTGAATTTAATGAGTATCAAAAGATTTTATAGGTGTGATAACAAATATTATGGGATAG